>APFE030625307.1:66757-116626 GCA_000404065.3 Pinus taeda | reverse complement strand
AATAGGGAGAAGGTAACTGGACCTAGATGAACAGTCGGAGCCACCACACCAAACGGAAAAGGAGCTTCTTTTAAGGTCTGGACCGGGTGGTTATCCCCCAATGTTGTTGCAGCGATTTTCGAGGCATCAACAGGACTTTAAAGGTTAATATCCAACATGAGGTTTGTCTTTGGGAACTTGATTCATTGGAGAAGGCAGTCAGGTTGGAAAGAGAAATTGAAAGAAAAATTACGGCAATAAGGAATCCTATCACTCGCAACTATAAACATGGAAGTGTTGTTGCTCCTAGCCTTGCACAACCTATAAGGTTGAAACCACAACAATTTGAAGAAAAAAGAGAAAAAGGGATTTTTTACATTTGTGATAGCAAATACACTAAAGGTCATAAGTGTGTTGAGCATAATTTAGTTTATATAGATAGGAACAGGAGGAAGAAAATGAAGAAATTTAAAAAGAAGAGGATATAGACTAGGAACCAACCTCGGAGAAAGAAGAAATGAATCTAACCATCTCTTATAATGCATTGATAGGAATTACCACTCCTCAAAATCTCAAGATAGAAGGATATATCAAGAAGAAAAAGGTAATAATGTTGATTGATTCAGGTAGTACCCATAATTTTATTCATTGTAAGATAACAAAGGAATTGAATTTCTTCCTATATCTAGCACCAGAGTGTCAAGTGATTTCTGCAAATGGAGGAACCATAATTTTTTTTGGAAAGTGCCTTAATATCAAGCTATCCATGGGAGAGTATGTATTATATAGTCCAATGCTTTCCATTTCAATGGGTGGTGTTGATGTTGTACTAGGAGTCCAATGGTTACAATCTTTCAGTATGATAACTTTTAATTTTAAATAATTTTTTTGAATTTTTTTGGAAGGGAAAGGAATTTGAATTAAGGGGTATCGCAGGGAACACAAGAAAGATAATCAACTCTAATGGCATGACAAAGCTTCTAAAGAAATAACAATGAGGTATAAGTCCACAATTATGTTCACTAGAGGTTCAAACAACGAAATCATCTATTGCTCTAGATCTCCAAAAATTCTTGGAGAATCATTCTAAGGTTCAAGCAGTGGAATATCACATCGAGAATCAACAAGGAATTCTCCAACTCTTAAAGGATAACGCCAATTTGGCATAGAATCGAATGAAACAATAGGCATATCAACATCGCAGTGAAAGAAGTTTTGAGGTAGGCGACTGGGTATGTTTACGGCTACAACCATACAAAAAAATATCCCTCAATCAATCCAAGAAGGATAATAAATCATCACCAAAGTGCTATGGTCCTTACAAGGTGTTGCAAAATATTGGTACTATGACATACAAATTGGAGATTCCTTCATCTTCTTGATTGCACCCAGTTCTCCATGTTTCATGTATAAAGAAGGTTATAGATGACAAGCTCCTAGTAAAAACAATATTGTTGGAACTTGATGAGGAATGAAAAAACATATTAGAACATGAAGAAGTCATGGAAATAAGAACCCGAAAGCTACAAAATCGATCAATTTCAGAGTATCTCATCAAGTGGAAGAACTTACCCACTGAAGATTCTACATGGGAGAATGACAATTTTATACAAACGAATCCATAACTACTAAATCGTTGAGGATAAGATCTTTTTGAAGGAGAGGGGCATGTTAGGTCCCTATACAACTAGTGTAGCCCCTTAATTCTATTAATGGAACTCCCTTATTGTATTTTTGTGCCCATGGAGATCCCATATTGTTATTATTATGCTCAATAAAAGACCACTATATTATTTTTGTGCCCTTACTATATTATTTTTATGTAGGCTCTAATTATATTGTGACCCCTTAGATTCCTATATATAGAAAGGAGGTCTTTCCATTTGTATCTTCCAAGAATTTTTCAGTTGTGTAATGTAAGGGTGGTTACCCCCTTAAAGAGGCTAAGTTTGAAGTCGTTTGTCTATCTCTTCTATTTTATGATCTTCTTCCATAACATTGGGAACTAGAGTACAGAATTAGGCTACAATGCCATGATGATCTCTGAAGATCATGGAACCTCATGGTGGTGATGAAATATATAGAAATTCAAATTCCTTCCCACAAAAAAATGAGGTATTTACATGAACAAAAAAACCATTATGTGAATATATATTAATACTAAAATAGTAATAAAGATTTTTAGCAAATTTTGTAATGGGGAATAAGTATATGAATTCCTATTTCTAAGTTACCATATTTAGAAAACTATCAATAAAATATTGGAATTCAATAGAGAATATTGATGATCACACAAGGTGTCTCTTTTTGTTAACAAAGTCCTCAATAATCCTACCTAAACTTAATGTACCATAAGCATGTGAAAAAAGTGGGTTTTAATTCTATTTTTGAAAAAAGAATGAGAAATTTTATTGGAAAAAAATATGTAGTGTGTATATCTATATTAAATAGATAAAATAAACACACATTATCCCATTAATTCCTTTCCCACTTATCCACTTTTCTATCAATAGTTTAGCATGACAACTCCATAACTCATAGTCATCCCAATCCGTTAATGTCAATTTTATACCTTCATTGACCATATGGAGCCTCATTGACCATTGTTGACTAATATCTATCATTTTTAAATCACTAGCCTTTTACCATTATCTAGACCATGAATTCCCTCTAACCTTAGAAGGTCAAGCCCCAAAACCCTAATCCACACCATAAAACTAAAACTCCCTCGTCAATAACCCCTAACACATTTAACACATTCATGCTTAACCAGCTCTCTCCTTATCCTTGATATATGTTACACATCAAACCCCTAATTTTGAATAGAGTCTTACCACCATAATTAATAATCCCTAATCCTCTTATCCCTGTGTTAATCCTTAGCCAACTAGCCTTGTAACTATTAATGTAGTACACCTAACTTGTATCATGGGTTTAATTTAAGTGGTCGAGAAAATGGTTTTTCCCCTCCACCTAGGATTGATTCTTAAAGAGGGACATGATTTCACTACTATGATAAGGCCTTAAATGTAGGCACTGCCCCCATCTTCATATGTCGATGTCATTAATAAGTTATTTATATATCTGACTTGTGAGTTTTGGATATACTCTTAGTGTTATAGTGGTGCATAGAGTATTTAATCATTTGACTCACCTAGATGATTCCAATTCATTATTGGTGCACAATGATTTAAAAAGAACTAAAAATTTAACTTGAAAGCCATCTAACCACAGAGACATAAATACAACTCCATTATATAAAAATCTAACAAAATAATCCATTAACATCAAAAGATCCAACCTTAAATTTGTGTTTCTTGTAGAACCTATTGAGTATTAAACATACATTTCCATCTAATCCATATATTATAACCAAAGAAAACCTAATTCCTAATCAAGAGATTAAATATTTCCCACATAACAACACCAAAGCAATAATGAACCAATACCAAAATGAAACACATACATTTTCCCATTATGTAAGGGAGAGGAATTTCCCACTTCCACTGACCACTGCGAGATCCAAACAACCCAGTTTGATTCAACACATAGAGGTGTAGGTCTGGGTTTGGCCAACCCAATTAAATATTAAAACATCAATTCCAAGTTCAACCAACAAAAATTTTTCAAATTCACGGAATTTCACTAGTGCGATTGTTTCTTTGATCAGACTAGGGTTATCTTTTAGCTTTATTTTTTTTGGATGTTACAAGATCTGATAACAATTAAATATTAGGGTTATTGTTTAGTAGATGGAGAAGGCATAACTATAGATGATTTGTCTAAGAGCCTAGATTATTGAGGGGCAGTGCTTATTTTATTTTCTTCGACATCTCTTCCAACAATGATTTTTGTGGTGAACAAAACAATCAGGTTTCACTTGAGGGATCATTCTCTGAATTTTACTATCCTTGAACCTCGTGATATTACTCTTACATAAAAGGATAGCTCAAATGAAAGTAGGATAAACCATTGAATCATGGTATATTTGGGTAACACATCAATGAAGCCAGTGCAAATTATCTAGATGAAGAACAATTATAGAAAAGTGAAGAAATTGATTTTCCTATCAACTCTCTATAATGGAAAGCCCTTTAGCTTATAGTTTGGATAGAGGAAGATTGAAGTTTTCTTAATGGACTTCAATGATTGCCCTATTATTTATAACCATTATGATGCCACCATTGATAAATAATTCAAGTTTAAAGGAATGTTTATTTTTGTTTGCAATCAATTTCTACATCCATAAAGGATACATATAATTGTGATAAATTTTTATGAGAAATTGGACCTCCAGTAATCATGTATCCTTAATGATTTTTTGTAGAATCAGTCATGTGATCAGTTGGGAATTTATGGAGACTTTTCCATTTTAAATGTGTAATTTTGATGGGCATTATAGAGGGTTTCAAACTATAGTCTCCTAAATATCTACTTGAGGGACATTTACCATATTAGGTATGATGTGTGCTTGAATATAAAACATGTGGGAAGCAAATGAACATGGAAGAAATTTAGCATGCAAAAGGTACATTTATAATTCATGGCTTGGATATGGCCAGATCCAATTCGGGAACTATCAATACCCTTAGGGTATCACCCCAGGACTTTCCAGATACCCTTGCAGAAACAAGGACAACCTTCATAGAAGTAAGGGAAACCTTCGCAGCAGCAAGGGAAATCTTTGTAGCAGCAAGGGAAATCTTTGTAGCAGCAAGGGAAGGAATTCTAGCAGCAAGGACAACTGCTACAATTGCAAGGGAAACCTTTGCAATAGTCACAACAAAATTCACAACTGCAAATGAAATTTGTTCAACAATCCTCCCAACCTTTATCCTCACAAGGCCAACCTCTGCAGCCACAGGGCCAACCTTTATAGTAGCAAAGCCATCCTTTGTAGCAACAAGGTCAGCCTTAACAACAACAATCCTTATATGTGTATCATCAAGGTTAGCCTTTGCAAGGTCAAGGTCAACCTCTGCATTAGCAAGTTCAAAATCCTTACATCTAGGGTTAGCAGGCTCAACAACCTTATAACCTATATGCCATGTATAGTGCTCATCATTAGCCTATGGCAAGGCAGTATCAAACCTACCCAGGACTGAATCCTCTTTATGGGTAAGGTAACCCTCAGTGGGGACAAAATTAGATACCATATGGACAAAATATGGCACTATGGGGGAAAAATCCTTACCAACAAGGATGGACTTGACAATTTGGGTCTCCTCAAAGGCCCTATATGCCATTTAATATGAAATTTCCTTTATTCGCTACATTAGAGTTGCCTAATGTTTCCAAGCTCTGAATAATCCCATTCTTCATTTGTCGTACTAGCCTCCATTTCCATCAAATATTCCAAGTGATTGCCCCAAATTTGAGGGAAAAGCGAAGGAGGATCCAGAAGCCCATGTGATGACATATCACCTTTGGTGCTCCTCCAATTCATACATCGATGATTCTATCCATATTCAACTTTTCCAAAGGACTCTCACAGGTGTTGCCACCAAGTGGTACATCAAATTTCCTTAGGGTACCTACGGTGACTTCAACTCTCTCATTATGGCTTTTCTCACTCATTTCAGGTTGTTAGTTCACTATGAAACTGGCACCCCTTTTCTTATGTCACTAAATCAAGACACCACGAGTGACATCTATGATAATATCCATGAGTCAAGACATCAGTGTCGCCTCATCAAGTTTGAGATTGCTGATGAGTTGTTGACAAAATGGTTCATAGCATCATTTGTCAGCAAAATTTCTAAGGACATAGCCATGGCTAGATGTGTTATTGAAGAGCACGCTATCGCCTATGCTCAATATTTATACCTAGTATATTTGAAAACTAGCACATTGTATGAGATGTTACCTAATGCTCTGACACCATCATCAGATCTGACAACATCAAAGTCTCTGGATACCCACCCTATTGACAGTGTGATTGGTTCCATGTCTCAAACTCCTTTGGAAGCTTCTTCAAACGAAAAATCGGTCTCAAACACTAGTTCCAAAAATCCCTCTAAGAATTCATCTAGTCCCCATAAAACCTATGCAGTTCTGTTGTAGAGGCTATAATCACACTCCAAAATTTTGGCCTACATCAATTTTGGAGCCTCCCTTGAAGAGTTTCACTTGATGACTGCATACACTCGAGTTCACTCTATGAGCTCTTGTGAGCCTTTACATTCACCTTGCTTGTTTGCTGCACTAATCTCTCTGCATGTTGATTTATAAGTCATACTTGCGACTATGTCCTGGTTATGCTAGAACTCTTTGCTTCATACGTATTTGTTGTGTTCATCATGAAGAATCTATTGCACTCACGCATAGAGTCATATTCACTATCGTGCAAGCATTATCTCGATCATGAACAATCAATCATGAGCATCGTACTTCTCGCTTGCACCGTTAGTCGGTCATGTTGAACATGTGTGTCTAGATGGTTCGGTCATTTCATCGTCAAGTTATGCGAGTGTGTGTTTGTATGATCACCTATGCATATTTCTACTATTCACACACTTAGTCATTTTTGCTAAAGTTTTGGTGACCAGACTCTTCACTGAGAGTAGAACCATCACCCTTCTTTTGACTTGATCGACTGTTAACCAGAACAATGCAAAAGCACCAACCTTGTTCCTTCAAGTAGCGTTGCCCACAAGAAACACAAGAAGCACTCATGCTGCTCACCCAGACAGTCGACTGGCTATTCATTGTAGAAATTACGTAGTGCTCATGAGCAGGCCTCCGGCTACCCATTAGTCAGCTCAACTCAAAAATTGCGCAGAGATGATCAACAAGTTGGCCTTCTGGCCTTAGTGTAGTTTTCCTAGCTAGCAGCCCCCAACAACCAACTAGAAATTTCCTCTAAGAATTGTGCAATTCTAGCTGCCAATGAACCTAGAAGCCAACTGGTAGCTCGCTCTGGGAATTCTCCATGTCTGGCTACTAGTGACCCCAGCAGCCAACTAGCAGTTCCCTCTAGGAGTTGCACAAGTCTAGCTACCAGTGACCCCAACAGCCAACTGACATTTCTCTCTAGAATTATGCAAGTATGGTTGCTAGTGACCCCAACAGCCAACTGATAGTTCCCTCTAGGAATTGCACAAGTCTAGTTGCCAATGACCCCAACAGCCAACTGGAAGTTCCCTCTAGGAATTATGTAAGTCTGGCTGCTAGTCTCACAGGAAGTTCCCCAAAAATCCTGCACAATCCCTACCTCTTAACCCTTCATGCAACCCAACCTATTCCTCTAGAAAATTGTGCAAATCTGGCTATCTAGGCCCTACTGAAGGTTCATTCTAGAAAATGCACAGAGCATGCCTGCCTTGCCCTCTAATAGCCCGGATTGTCCCTCCCAAAATTTGCTCAATTTTTCCTCCCAGCCTAGCCATACCTTGCAGGTCAGTGTCAACTTAGATTGTCTCTCTCCATCCCTTAGTGACTCTTGTGCAGTTTTCATCAGAAGTTTCCCGAAGCCATCATCCCGCATCATAACCCTACTACCTGTCCCGGTCACCTGCATCGGAATGATCATGTGTCATGGTAGACTATGATGTTTTTGATTTGATGTCATCTTTTCATGAGTCACTGCATGTATAGGTACACCAACAAACATGTCAAGATGATGAATGAGATGAACGAAGGGAGCATATTTAGATGGAAAGGTTCACCCGTGGATCAAGGGACAAAGCATATGAAGCACATGAATGTAATGAACATGCACCTTTGTGAACAAGTGGGCTTGTCAAGCCTTCCAACATGAAAGCTAGGAACAACATGCTAGAGCTTCGTCAAGTGAGCCAAGGACCATCAAAATCTCTGTTCACTTCGTCATGCAGACATGAAGCTATGCTACACCATGAAGACATCCATCACTCAACAACATTGTAACTCGACATGCACTCGAGTAGCAACACGAATGTACCAACATTGTCATGTCAAGTCATGTCGAGTCAAGTCATGAGGCATGTTGCCCACATCTCTACTATGGGCTTGTTGTTAATTAATGTGATGTAACGTGGAAGTCCAAGAGACCCACTTGTTGAACATAAAGTCATGTAAGTTGGAAAGTCATGGAAGTCCAATGGTCATGAGGGTAGTCGAACACCCACAAGGGTCAATTTCACCGTTGGTTATAAATACCCCCCTCATTTGTACATGAAAGGAATTTTCAACTTAGCTCTCCAACCTAGCCAAGAGAGTCTGTAATATTTTCATTGAGTAGTAAGTAGTGGCCCAAATACCCTGCTGATGAGGTTAGTGATGTATGGTGTAATGATGTGTTTTGGAACCTTCGCTTAATTCTAAAGCCTGTCAATAGGCCAATGCATTTCACACATGTATTGTATTTGTTGTAAGATTAATATTTAACACTTGTAATGGATGTTGCTTTAACCATGTGTTCTACATTTGAACTAATTCATTTGTGGTAATGCATAATCTATTAATGGGAATGTGTTGTAGATGTTGTTAATGTTGTCTCGTTTGTGTCAATTAATCTGTCACACATTAGACAAACCTTTCACATGAACCATGTTGTAACAACCGTTGCACTCATCTTAGACTGATCCATGACTGCTGTATGTGTTATCTTACCTTGTATGCTGTGACTGCCATAGCTGAGTGGAGTGCTCTGCTGGAAGCTATGTATCTCCTTTGTGTTGTGTGTTGCTAGCTGAGTTGCGACTGATTCCTTTCAACTTGGAACTCACCTTCACCTTTTCCCCCTTACAATGAGAGAACCATTGACACAAGTACAATTACACACACCAAGAATGAAAACCTCACTTCTTGAAGACAAAGTGAAACACTCTCCTATGTTGACAAGAAAGAGTTGAGGAAAACCCTTAAGACAATGGAAACTAGGGCAACATATTGGATGTTACTCCCACACCAAACTGTGTGAGGTCTAGTTGGAACTTCCTACTGGGGTGATCCCTTGAATGTTGGCGGGTCTAGCACTATCAACATTTCTGGCACTAGAAGGAGGGAAACTAGTTGTACATGGCTGAAATTCCCCTCACACTCACTCATCAATCATCTGGTCAAGGCAGTAACTCGCACTCCCTCTATCACGACTTAGCAGTTGGTTACTGCTCAACTCCAAGAATTGAACATGAGATTTCATATCAACACCTTCGCTCCATCTGTCCCATCACTCGCTAGTTTGCAAAAGCAGTCAGACTGATCCCAGGCATACAGTATGTTCCACACACATCAAAGAAGCCAAAAATCACTCCCATAGGGGTTGTTGTATCATCTGTGGAAGAAGAAGTCCTTGTTACTCTTGAAGGTTTGGAAGAAGCTATTGACGACTGAGAGGAACCTCCAATTTTCTTTGAAGATCAATAAGGCACTCTTGTCGTCTTGGGATCAAACTTGGTTATAGGAGGTAGAGGGGAAGGCAGCAAAGGAAGTGGAGGCAAAGACGAACTGCAGACTTAGATCTAGAACCATCAGATTCCGAAGGAGAGGAAAAAGATGAAGAGGATGAAGAGATGGCTAAAAAAAATCTTGAATGGATTACTTAGGGACCATTAGCTCTCCCAATTGTTATGCACAACATGCCGAAGTGAGCAGAGAGAATGAACATCAAGTTCAACCATGACAGCGTGGTGAAGGTGTAATACCATTTAGACAGATTATACCTACATCTTAAGAACCTTTAGGCATGTTATGACGATGTGGCATGCATATTGTTTCTATGTACCTTGGACAGCTGTGCAGCTACTTGGTATCATAGCCTTCCACCCAACTCCATATAGAACTAGGGTTCTTTCAAATGTAGGTTTCTTGAAATGTTTTCTAATGACAAGACCCTAGCCATGCTACTCAAAGAATTCGGAACCCTCAGGATGGAGGGAAAAGTGAAAGAAAGACTTCAATAAGAGGTTTATGTGTATTTTGAACAAGTTTGTAGCAAACACCAAACCTCATGACTCCATCACTATTGACTATTACATGTCTACATTGCCAACCACCATTACACAATTCGTTAAGCAAGCTACAAAGCCAACACTATTAGAAAGCTACGAAGAGGCTATTGTTGTTGAGAAAGACTTACGCATGATTGGAGTCATCAAGGATGATGAATCAATGAAAGACTCCAAATATGCAAGCAGAAAGCCCCAAGTAATGGAGAGCAAAGGAGGAGACAAGGAAGCAGCTGAAATTGGGATGCTCACTTGCCTTGTCAAGAACTTGACCACCGAAATGTTCGAACTCAAGCAATGGAAGATGGATGGTGATCAATCATTTGCCTAGACAGAGACAAGCAAGAAATTCATCAACCATTCCATAAAGCAATAGCTAGTTCAGTTCCAAATTTGTGCAAAAGCCTATGTTCACGTCGATCCTAAGTACTATTCCTTCCATGAAGAATTTCACCCTGAGAACTCGTGTTCAGATTGGAAGCAAGTTGTTACCTCTATCTGTACTCATACACTCAATGCAGATGGCAACATACAGGAGCATCTGGAAGACACTGATGAAAATGCAGAGGTTGCACCTGATGAATGTAGAGCATTGGAAAGGTATGTTTTAACGCATAACTTAGTGGTGTTTCAAGCAATAGTTGTAATCTTTTCTTTATTATACAATAGGGAGAATGCAATGAGAATGAATATAAATGATCCAATCACTGAAAGTATCTTCTTTCATGCAGGAAAGGACAAAAGTAAGAAGGCATGGTGCTAAACAAGAGTCCCATGAGCAGATAACGGCTGTCCCCCTAATTCCGAATAAAGTCCAGACTAGGGCGAGTAAATTAAGTCAGATCAATCTAGGATGAGATGAAGGACTGTCAGTGCGGAAGACTAGGAAGAAAAAAGAAAGGAGTTAACTATTTAACAGATCTGTCAGGATCTTTGATCCTGAGGGATCGTTACGTTCAATTATTTTGTTGTTTAGTTAACTCCGGCATTACTTGTATAAGAAGGGACGGCATCAAAGACTTAAGGGATATCAGATATATTTTGTATTTTTACTTTCTGTTTTATAAGTTGCACTATTGTTTATACTCAGACTATCGAGTCTCTTTGAGACTTAGTTTTGTTGTACTATCATTGATGCGTTAATATAATATATTTGGTGTTATTTCCCCTTTGCATCTGAAGTAAGTTACGGCGGTGTGCCATTGAGAGCTAAGGGCTCGGCTCCAACGGACACTGGCTGATTGTATCATTACAGTTTGGCTTTGTATGGTTTGCTTACTGTCTTCTATAATCTGATATATGTACATGCTGTTCCATACTTGTTTATCAGTAGTTTTCCTTTTGTAAATCTTTGTAAAGAGCTTACAGCATATTGCCAGAATTGATTACATAACATTGTTCTAAGTTGTTCACTTCCGTTACAGACTTTATAGGTGGAATGTTTCAGCTACATATGGTTGAAGTAATGAACTACTGGTAATCGTTTCAGATTATGTTTGTATATGATTAACGTTTCTTGTTTATGGTGATTTGTTGCTCCATTTGATTAACTGTCTACTTGTACAAAAGATTGCTCTTTATTTGTATGTGAGTTGATGCCAAGAATTAAGAGTGTTGAACTCGCGAGATTTAGTTTCTTTACTGCTGTTCCTTTTTACTGCTGTTCCATTTCCAAGTTGCTGTTCCATTTCTGAATTGCCGTTCCATTCTATTTTATTGTTGTTCCTTTTACTTGCATTCATTGATATTGTGTGGGAGGAGGATCAAGGTTGTCATGAGACACAACAGACGCTATTATGCTCCCAGATCCATGATCCATACTCTAATTTCTTTTCCTTTATCAGTTTCTAAAGGGATGGGTTACTGCTTCTGTACCCTTGACTGACAAAGTTGCCATGTGTGAATTCTTTATGTAGAAGTAATTTAGCATAGCTTAGCATCCATTTACTCTTGTATTCCTTAGATCTATACTACGAAGCATTACTCTGACAAATCACCTCAAATTGAGATACCCTTCGCAATAAAAAAAACGTTCCCGGATTGACTTGTAATGTGAGATAACTAGAGGTGAAAAAGGCCCTTGTTATAGCTCTACATTTTGGCGCCGTTGCCGGGGAAGGGTACAGCCATTTGTTTTTAAAACAGGGTAGTGCGCGAGTCTGCCAGGGGGGAATTGGATTTTAAAAACGGAAGGTAAGAACCTACGTACGGAGCATGTAAAATCCCTGCTCCACCGTCCACCTTCCCAGTAGAAGTTGATTGGTTAAATAGGATTTAGCAGTTTAATTGGAGTGCATGACTAAGCAGAAAAAGCCTGAAAAAAATCAGAAGCCTCCATCTAAAGCCGAAAAAGCCAAGGGGCCGGTGACCCTTGGGCGAATGACCTTCATAGACAAAATCTATAAGAAAGCCGAATCTTAGCCATCAGTAGGTTATAGGAAAACCAATTCTAAACAACCTACTAGTTCCCTTCAGGCCTTAGAATCACCATCTGAAGCCTTTGCGGAGGTGCACAGTCAAACAGAAGAGCAGGACTTTCAAGAAGTTGAAAATTTGACTCCTGGACTGTTGCAGGAAGGGAATCTTAGTAACCTTTGTGAAGGAGAAGGAGAAACATGGGAAATCGGGGAATCTAGATCTCCTAACAAAGCAAACCAGCCTTTGAGTAGTCCGGACAAAGGAAGTGCTGCAAAAATTCTTGTTGAAGGAATTCATTCACCTCAGATAGTGGGGACCATCATTATCCCTGATAAAGGGAGTGCTGTCAAAACAATCCCCGTTGAGACTACCGCTACTCAACCAAGGAACACTCTCTTAGAAATTCCTGAAGATTACTGGCATATATTCGATCCCATGGCACAGAATCAGCCAAATACCCAGACCTCCACAATGCAATACCCTATAGTAGACTCTGCAGCAAATGTGCCCATGAAAGCCATCCCCCTCCAGCATATCCCCACATTCCATGGCCTTACATCGAAGGATCCGGACGCATTCTTGTTAGAATTTGATGTATTATATAGAGGATACGATTACACTACCGATCCCCAGAAATTAAAATTATTCCCCTCCACATTAAAAGGGGCTGCCTTGAGATGGTTTATGGGTTTAGGTGGTGGGGTTATTAACAATTAGGATCAAATGAAAGAAGCCTTTTTAAAGAAATATCAGGATTACTGTAGGTCAAGAGAGTTAAAAGATGAAAATTTTCAAATGTCAGCCAGACCAAACGAAACTCTAGAAGAATATGTAGAACGTTTCCAATATAAATTGCAAAGATCTCCCTATGCATCGTTGCCTCTGCCTGATAATGTATTGAAAACTGCATTAATTAGAGGTATGAAAGAGCAATGGATTGAAACGTTGAATATTATGGGGAAAGGAGACATTTATCAAGAAAATTTTACGGACATCATTGATCTGTGTATCAGGAGCTTAAGAGGCAGCACAAGGATAAAACCAACAGAATATGATCGCTTTACCAAAGATCACAGAACATCAACAGAGGGAGTAACATGTGTGGAACTTGGAAATTTGCTAGAAAATTTTAAAACTGATATCCTGGGGACATTGACTACACAACTTGATATTGTGCAGGCTAAGCAGAAGCAAGCAGAGGCGGAACAAAATCTAGCAATCTTCTGTCCTCGATGTAGGAAGAAACATAGCCACAAGGAATGCCCGCTCGATACAGTTCAAACATGTGCTATCTGTACCAAGGACCACCTGACTGAAAGCTACCCCTCACTTCCTGGTTTGAAGGCAGTATACAAAGAAGCAGAAGAGGAGCTAGAATCAACATATTTTATTAACCAGCATCGTCAATGGCAGCCAAGACAATCTGGTATGTTTTCAGACCCGTCTTCTTCTTTTCAACCCCCGTAGTTTAATGCTCAGCAACAGAATATGTGGCAAAACCAGTCTCAGCACCCATTTTCGAATTGGTGACCTCAAATGTTCCCTACTCCGAATCCTTGGATGAATCAATCTGGTTGGCCAAACTTCCCATATCCCCCACCATACTGGTAGAATAATGCATATCCTCTGCAATGGACCCCTTCTACTTCGCAAGGTTCACCCTGGTAGACAAACTGGCCAAGATCAACATATCAATTGCCAGGATCAATCCCGCTCCCTCAACCAACTCTGCCAGTCTTACAACAAAATCCCCAGCCTAACTTGAGACCGCATCTCCCAGCCCAACCCAACCCTAATCCAAATAATAGACCAGCTCAATCTCTTCAAATTACAGAATCCCCAGAGATTGAACCAGATCTGCAGGAGTGCAATGATCTCCAGTTAAGATCTGGGCGAATATTAGAAACCGAGGGACATAGAACAACTCACATTGAAGATCAGTTTCCTATAACACAGCTGTCACAAGAGGAAGATGTAAGCAAAGACCAAGCCCATCAGCGAGTAATTACATCTCCTCCACCTTTCCCAGAACGATTGGCCATCCCGCGACCAACGCAATATCCAGATTTCGATATTCTGGGAGAACTTCAAAACTTGTATATAAGAATTCCTTTCCTTCAAGCTATACAGGATATCCCCATATATACAAAAACCATAAAAGACCTGTGTAGCAGAAAACCAAAAAGAAATATAACCTCTAACCCAAAAGTCCAGGTAGTCGGCACCTTATCTAACCTCCTATCAGGAAAAGAGACACCAGTCAAATACGAGGACCTTGGAAACCCAATTGTCATTGTTCAAATCTGTGGGCAGACCTTGACCAACGTTTTAGTTGATCTAGGGGCTGCAATTAACATCCTGACAACATCAACTTGCCAGAAGCTCGGAATTACATCGGTAGAACCTACTTCCACTTTGTTAGAACTAGCCGAGTGATCAGTAATAAGACCAGAAGGCACCTTGTATGATATTATGGTTTCAGTAGACTCTTGGGAATACCCGACCGATTTCCTGATAATTAATCCAAAAACCCGACTAGATGGACATCCGCTAATTCTAGGTAGACCGTGGCTCGCTACTGTTGACGCCTATATTGGTTGCTGGCAGGGAAACATGACTATAACCAGAGGGCCGAATATTAAAAATCTAATTTTGTACCCTCTAGCACAGCCAAGCATCACACCTCATACATCACTAACCAACCTCCGCCCTGCCTCATATATCACTGACAATATTAGACCCCCATTAACAGTCCAGGAAGTGCTAGATTTCAAAGATCAAACCGAAGATGACGCCATCAATAAATTCATTAATCAAACTGAATCCACATCGTATGCACACTGTTGTATGATAAAAGCAGCATTTGACAATGAATTAGAGGAGGATCCCCTAAAAGACGGACATGACCAAATCATACCTGTGACTTCTGTCGCTTATAGCAAAGTAGTGCAAATTGAACCGGGGAAAACTTTAAATATCAATGCTAACCTGACACTAGAGCAAGAGACAAAAATCATCCAGCTGTTACGAAAGTATCAGGAGGCATTTGCATGGGACTATCCCAATATGAAAGGGATTGATCCTCAGCTATGCACACATCGTATTTATATCGAGAAAGATGCAAGACCTGTTCGTCAACCGCAAATAAGACTCAATCCCCACTTAAAAGACGTTGTAAAAGATGAGCTCCAGAAACTTCTAGACGTTAATTTTATTTATCCTATTTCTGACAGAAAATGGGTCTCCCCACTTGTGGTAGTACCTAAAAAGAACGGGAAATGGAGGATCTATGTCGATTATAGAGAATTAAAGAAAGCTACACAAAAAGATCACTTCCCTCTCCCATTCATAGATTAGGTACTGGACACCTTAGCAGGCAAGAAATTCTTTTCTTTCTTGGATGGCTTTAGCGGATACAATCAGATTCAGATTGCCCCTGAAGACCAGCATAAGACTACCTTTACTTGTCCCTGGGGAATGTTCGCTTATCGAGTCTTACCCTTTGGATTATGTAATGCTCCGGCCACATTCCAAAGGGCTGTTCTTAGCATCTTTGCAGATTTAATCAATGATGGATTGGAAGTCTACATGGACGACTTCACACCATATGGAGATGACTTTGATCCAGCTCTAGATACTCTCGAAAAGGTCCTAGAACGCTGCATTGCCACCAGGCTTTGCTTGAGTCACGAAAAGTGTTACATGATGATGACCGAAGGACTCATACTGGGACATTATATCTCAGCAGCTGGTATTCAGGTAGACCCGGCTAAAATTCAAATAATTTTGCTTATTCCGACCCCGACTAATCAAACAGAGGTACGCAGTTTCCTTGGTTTTTCTGGGTATTATAGAAGATTCATATAACATTATTCACATATTGCTGCACCTTTACACGCATTAACTGGAAATGTTGACTTCTTATGGACAGATAAATGTGATCGAGCCTTCAAAGAACTAAAGAAGTTGGTATCTACAGCTCCAGTCCTCCGAGGACCTAATTGGAATTTACCATTCCAAATTTCAACCGACGCTTCAGACACAGCAATCGGTGCAGTTTTGGGCCAAGAAGAGGATAAAAGACCATACACTATCTATTACATCAACAAAAATTTGGCCCCGGCTGAATTAAATTATACTGTCACCGAAAAAGAATTCTTAGTTGTGATACACGCTATTAATAAATTTAGACACTATATTACAGGCTATCTCGTTATTTTATATACAGACCATTCTGCTATCAAGTATTTAGCAAATAAACCTGTTACAAATGGAAGAATAACTAGGTGGTTGATCCTATTGCAGGAGTTCGATATTACGATCAGAGATCGACCAGGGAAGGAGAACCCTGTAGCTGATTTTCTTTCAAGGATACCAAAATCAATTGAAACAACAACAGTCGAGGACCAATTTCCAGACAAACACCTATTTGCTGTTGCCGTTCAAACTCCCTGGTACGCTGATGTTGCTAACTATCTTGCAGTAGGTAAACTTCCAAAACATTTAACCCCCAATGAACGAAAGCATATTGTTCAGAAAAGAAACCGATTTTCCTGGGTTGGGGGCTATTTGTTTCACATAGGTGCAGATATGGAAATCAAAAGATGTATTCGGGAGGACGAAATCTTTGATATCTTGAAAGCCTGCCACGACGGGCCATGTGGAGGACATTTCGCCGAACGAAGAACAGCACATAAAGTATTACAAACGGGGTATTACTGGCCTACAATTTTCAAAGACACGAAAAAATTTGTCCAGGCCTGTGATAGCTGTCAGCGTGTAGGACGACCTGGTCCAGCAGATGAAAGGCCTTTGCGGCCTCAATTAGTGATCGAACCTTTCGAACGTTGGGCTCTGGACTTCTTTGAACCCATCAACCCACCATCAAACCAAAGAACCTATATTTTGGTGGCAACTGAATACGTTACCAAATGGGTTGAAGTGGAGGCCTTGCCTAGAGCTACAAAAGATTCGGTAATACAGTTCTTGCTCCATTTGTTTGTACGTTATGGTCTTCCAAGGGAAGTGATCACAGACGGAGGACCACAATTTGTGGGGCATAAATTAGCTGCAACGCTCAATAACTATCATGTTCAGCATAAGAATACTACCCCATACCATCCATAGGCAAATGGGCAAGTGGAGAGCAGCAATAAGGTAATAGAGTCCATTTTGACAAAAACTGTTGCCTCACATCGCCGTGATTGGGCCGTTCGACTACCCGAGGCACTGTGGGCTTATCGAACCACATGGAGAAGCACCACTGGCTATTCACCATATCACTTAGTGTTTGGAAAGCAGCCCATTTTTCCTATAGAGTTCGAGATCCAAACGCTGCGAACTGCCCAAGAAGTCGGATTGAATTTAAGTGAAGCACAGAAAAATCGATTACAGCAAATTAACGAGTTAGATGAAACAAGGCTCTCTGCATTACAAAATACAGCACTCATTCAACAGCAGCGAGCCAAGTGGCATGATGCGCTCATTAAAGACAAGATATTTCATGAAGGAGACTGGGCTCTATTATATGATTCTAGATTTCAGGATTTCCCGGGGAAGATTCAGACTCGTTGGTCGGGACCATAAGAGATTCAAAAAGTCCATGACAATGGGACCCTTACTCTGATCAAAATCAATGGGTCTGGATATACATTTAAGGTAAACGGCCACCGAGTTCGTCTGTACCACAAACCTCTCACTCGGGAATCTTTTTGTCAGCAGCTACACCAGGACATTAATACTACGATTATGGGTGAGGAAGCAAAAACTTCCTCACCTTTAGATCAGTAAGAAATTCATCCTTTACCACATTTTGTATATAAAATTGTAAATTTCGTATATATGGTTTTCTTTACTGTTCCTTTTCAAAAGGAACAACACTTGTGTGTTTTGCCATTCATTTTCAAAAGGAACAACACTTTTTGATCTTTGTCGTTCCTTTTCAAAAGGAATAGCACTTGTGTGTTTTGCCGTTCCTTTTTAAAAGGAACAACACTTTTTGATTTTTGTCGTTCCTTTTCAAAAGGAACAGCACTTGTGTGTTTTGCCGTTCCTTTTCAAAAGGAACAACACTTGTGTGTTTTTGCTGTTCCTTTTCAAAAGAAACAACACTTTTTGATTTTTGCCGTTCCTTTTCAAAAGGAACAGCACTTGTGTGTTTTTCCGTTCCTTTTCAAAAGGAACAACACTTGTGTGTTTTTGCCGTTCCTTTTCAAAAGGAACAACACTTTTTGATTTTTGTCGTTCCTTTTCAAAAGGAATAGCACTTTTTGATTTTTGCCGTTCCTTTTCAAAAGGAACAACACTTGTGTGTTTTGCCGTTCCTTTTCAAAAGGAAAAACACTTTTTAATCTTTGTCGTTCCTTTTCAAAAGGAACAGCACTTGTGTGTTTTATCATTCCTTTTCAAAAGGAACATCACCTTTTGATTTTTGTCGTTCCTTTTCAAAAGGAACAGCACTTGTGTGTTTTGCCGTTCGTTTTCAAAAGGAACAACACTTTTTGATTTTTGCTGTTCATTTTCAAAAAGGAACAACACTTCTGTGTTTTTTCTGATCCGTTCCGTTCAGACGAAGGATGTGTTGTCCATTCTCTTTCCAAGGCCATAAAGAGCAGCTATATACTTATGCAATGAATATAATAGCCAAGATATACTGAGATCAGCATATCATAAATCGCTATCTTTAACAACCCTAGTATTGATGCAAGAGCAAAGGAAGGATCCACACACTCATTCTGACTGTCATAGTCTCACCTTCTCTGCCTTATTGGAAATCTTTATCATGTTGAGTCCCTGCAATTTTCTCTATTATTACTTGGAAATAAGAACAGAAGATTTATATTCTCCTATTGGGATAACAAGACTTCTTCCGCCATTCTCACTCTTAAGGAAGACTGAACCACCCTTATGTGTAATTGCACAAGAGCAAAAGTTTGTTTCAAAGAAAAAAAGAGCAAAAGCAAAATAAAAAGAAAAATTATCTGTCAAATGCAGGATAGGAGGTTTCATTAAAGAACCAGCCTACTATGATCATAAGATTGGAAGCGAAGTGGCATTCCCATCAATGGCCACCACACCAGGGAAATGGTCCAACGGGTTCGCTACATAAACAAACCTTGGAACAGGGGGTCTCATTACGAGCCAGCCTGCCCATGTTTCGCGCCTCTCTGGTGAATGGAATCATGGTTATCTGGTTACCAAGCTAGCATGATGGCCTGCATTTTGACAAGAATTGCTCTTCAAAAATACACAAAGGATAATGGTTCCAGGGTGAAATAAACAACTTTGCCAAGGTTATGAACACTTGTTGGCAGCAGAGCTTTGTTAATGGTATCGGAGTCATAATATTCACACCAATTAGGATCATATTAAAATACTTCTTTCTATCCTCGTAATAATTATAGCTTACACTTTAATGGATACGTCACATGAATACCTATCACCGCCAATCATGGCAAAGGTATCAACTATGACTACCACAGGCTTTATATGAGCGCCAGATGTCCTATCCTCCTGTCTCGCATCACATCACGTAGGCTTTTACAAAACACGATCTATCCTTTACCTTGATATCGGTATTTCTTTGTCTAGTCGGAAGCATGGCAAACCTCCATATGCTGCTTCTTTATGACTTGATGACGGGATGGCGGCCCTTCCTCTATTTGACGGCTAGGGCAGCCTATCATATTGCGTGCGGGGGGCGACCTCATTACTCCGCCGGCCACGTGTTAGCTCATCATTCGGAAATGATATGGTACGAAGGTACGATATGGGTTAACGGCATGATAATGCTATTTTTGCAAAGAGTTGTTATTTACAAACTATTTTCATGCATGCTCTGTGTTTTTTTTTGCTGCGATTACGTTCTTTTGCAACTGGTAATTGCCGTTCCATCTAGATCCCGAAACAGAACCATGGGAGGCAAGGCTATCAGAAGCGATCCCAGTAAGCTAGAAGTCTCCGAAGCTGCTCGGGTGATCCTAGAAAGGGCAGGGTGGCTAACTTATTTTAGCCGCCTACGTGAATCAAATGAAACTGTGGCCAGGGAATTCCTGCAGAATTTGCAAGAAAAACATTCCGTAGTAGGTGGGAAGCAGATAATGGTCACGGAGGAAATAATCGCGGAAGTAACAGGACTACCAGCCTCAGGACCAACATGGACGAGAAAGAAAGAAAGACTGCAAAAGACCATAGAAATTTTCCAAGACGAAGGATAGAAGCTGACAGTGAAGGGAAAAGGAGTGCTGTCGACAACGCTAGGAGAACCTTGGAGCGAAATGGCAAAGGTAGTGCAGAGCTACATCACCTGCGAGGGGCAAAAGGATGTGGTAAGACCGCGTCACCTTAAGCTCCTTGCTGTATTAAAAGGAAAATGTTCTGTGAACCTTCCCGCATTGTTAAATTCATTACTGCATGATGCCTCTCAATGCCTGAAAAAGGCACACCATGAAGACGCAGTGGTTAGCCACCATGGGTTGATTCGCTTGATAGTGAGCTACAGTCTCACTCAGCAGCAGAGTAACTGGGGGGAGCTTATTACAGCAATAGGAGGGGGAGTGGCATTGCCATCACCAAAGGTTAAGCACCCCGCTAGTACCTCTGAAGCACCTAAGAAGCCCAGAGAATCGCCAAAACCTAAGCACCCCTAGGATACACCCGAGCAACCCAAGAAGTGCACGAAATTAGTTAAACGAAAACGTTCCTCTAGAGCATCGGGACAGAAAGAGAAACATAAGGAACAGGCCACAGGAGAATGTGCTACCTCAAAACGTAGGCATTCATCTGGCACCCCAGAGCAAGCTGAAAAACGCAGAAAGATGGTGGAGGAAGAACAGGTGGCCAGCACACTCGAACAGCCTGAGAGGCATAGGAAGTCAGCTCAGTTGGCAAGGATAAGAAGCAGGCTGGAGAAAATCCAGCTAAGCATCGACCAGCCAATCGAAATAACAGAGGAACCACCAGTACCAGAACAGGAACCCTCGGGGGAAAATGAGGAACAAATTGAGGACAGAGCAGAAGTCGAGGAAGGAAATGAACGTTCTGACTCTGAGGATGAAGCCAACCATCCGGAGGGGGCCATTGAGCAGCCAATTCAGGAGGAAGGGAGTGAACATTCACACTCTGAAGCCGAGGCCAGCCATCTGGAGACAGCCACTGAACAACCAATTCAAGAGGAAGGAAATGACCATTCTAACTCAGAGGCCGAGGCCAGCCAGCCGGAGACAGCCACAAAATAGCCAATTCAGGAGGAAGAGATGGGACAATTGGGGGACAGCCCTCCACAAGTTCCCATGGGAGAAGAAGAGTTGGCCACCATCTTGGCCAGCCTGGGAGATTATGCTTCACCGTCCAGTCTAGCAGAACCTCTTGAATTACCCTCCGAGGGAGAAGCACATGAAGAATTGCATGAAGAAATGGCAAGAGGAGAAAACCCCCCCTGTTGTTGAGAAGGAAAATGTAAATACCGACCAGGAACAACCCATTCCGAAGACACCGGGAGAAGACCCACCTGCTGATGTCGCAGAGAATGAAAATGATTGTCGGGAACAGTCCGTTCTCATAATACCAGAGGAAACCCTCGATGAAAGAGGAGCAGAAATAAGGGCCGCTCATGTGCCCACAACCGAGGCCAGGGAAATCAAGAAATTGAGAAAGAGACAGCAGAGGCTGTTGAACATTATAGCCCAGCTTCGGCAGAAAATTCGAAGTTTGAAAGCCAGTCTGAGAATAAGGGGGGCGATAAGAAGAAAAAGAAGAATAAATGTGGTAGGGTACCATCGGATGAGAAGGCAAGGGGCTCATAGGCACCTTGGAGGTCAATACTCCGCCGATGGACCTACGACCGTTCCAGCTAGCACTGAAGGACAAAATGTTGTTCCATCTGGTATGGAACAGCAGAATTCCACCCCTATTAACAATGAGGAACAACCTGCTATTCCAAATAGCCCAGTAGGACCAGCTGTCATTCCAATCAAGACCGAATCGCAAGATGACATTCCATTTACAGAGGGGCCATCATACCCCTTCATTCATGTTAAGAAAGAAAGGGAAAGCAAAGCAGTTCAAACTGAGGCAACTAGGCAGCGAAACAGGAAGATCCAGGTGAGACTCCCTGCCTCTGAGAAATCATGGAGAATGGATCCAAAAACTAAGGCATTGCACCACGAGATGAAGCAGGCCCGACAGGAGGTTGACCAGCTAAGGGAACAAAGGATCCCTCAGGAAAAATACGAGGAGTTGCAGCAAGAAGTTGAGCAGTTAAGGGAACAAATGATCCCTTGGGAAAAACATGAAGAACTGCAGCAGCAACTGCGAAACATGAGTCAATCAGAAAGTCAGGCCTTTGAAGGATGGCAGAAGGAACAGGAGAAGGTTGCCAAGGTAACACGTTGACTAGACAATGTTATTAAACAATTGGACACTGTATGTTCGCTGTATGATGATGTTTTGACTTGCAGAGCCCCTGCAAAGAATTATGCTTTATTTCTCCTTGAAAGATACTTAAGACTGAAGATAAAAGCCCTCAGGGCAGGTGCCCCCATTCAGATTAATACTGTCAACGATTTTATTGATTGTTGTAAACATTATGGGGTTAAGGTCCAACGGTCCCTATGTGAGTTCTATCTGCACAATACGGTGCTGGAGCAGGAAACTGATTTAAACCCTGGCCCTTTTGTGGGATATGTACAGCTACAAGCCTTCGTTTCATTCGGGGTCAACCAGTTGAAGTGGCTCAAGGCCTACAATGCCTTCCAGAGGCAGGAGAATAGCCTAGATCTATGGGTCAGGGCCGAGCCTAGAGACCCCGTTCAACTATGGCAATCACACAAACACCTTATGAGAACCCCGGGTTTCATGGAACTGCTAGGGCCCATGCATGAGGGTTTGATCCAAAATAGCTTGGAATACTTTCTGGCTATTAAGGATTCTACCCTGGAGTCTGCCAAATTCCGCTATCGGGTTTCTTCCCCAAACATTCAGCTCAGGGAGCCATTCAAGTACGAGAATTTTGAGCTGGCTGCTAAACGGTTGGCCCTTTACGGCCAGCACATCCTGCGTGCTGGGGTGTCTTGCTTAGGATACCGGTTCCGTAGCCCAATTATTTGGCATCCTGCACCTGGGTACCAGGCCTTGTATGATATGCCTGCAGATCAACTGAACCAATTCTTTGATAATTTGGTTGCTCACCATGGTTGCAGGCCTCCTCACGAAGTGCCCTCTCCCGCCTATTCTCTTACAGCTCTCCATGTCAATTATAACGTTTTCATGAGGCCATGAAACAGAGTAAGTCAGGGGGTGTGTAGAGCATTGGAAAGGTATGTTTTAACGCATAACTTAGTGGTGTTTCAAGCAATAGTTGTAATCTTTTCTTTATTATACAATAGGGAGAATGCAATGAGAATGAATATAAATGATCCAATCACTGAAAGTATCTTCTTTCATGCAGGAAAGGACAAAAGTAAGAAGGCGCAGTGCTAAACAAGAGTCCCATGAGCAGATAACGGCTGTCCCCCCAATTCCGAATAAAGTCCAGACCAGGGTGAGTAAATTAAGTCAGATCAATCCAGGATGAGATGAAGGACTGTCAGTGCAGAAGACTAGGAAGAAAAAAGAAAGGAGTTAACTATTTAACAGATCCCTCAGGATATTTGATCCTGAGGGATCGTTACGTTCAATTATTTTGTTGTTTAGTTAACTCCGGCATTACTTGTATAACAAGGGACGACATCGAAGACTTAAGGGATATCAGATATATTTTGTATTTTTACTTTCTGTTTTATAAGCTGCACTATTGATTATACTCAGACTAACGAGTCTCTTTGAGACTTAGTTTTGCTGTACTATCATTGATGCGTTAATATAATATATTTGGTGTTATTTCCCCTTTGCATCTGAAGTAAGTTACGGTGGTGTGCCATTGAGAGCTAAGGGCCCGGCTCCAATGGACACTGGCTGATTGTATCATTACAATTTGGCTTTGTATGGTTTGTTTACTGTCTTCTATATTCTGATATACGTACATGCTGTTCCATACTTGTTTATTAGTAGTTTTCCTTTTGTAAATCTTTGTAACGAGCTTACAGCATATTGCCAGAATTGATTACATAACATTGTTCTAAGTTGTTCACTTCCCTTACAGACTTTATAAGCGGAATGTTTCAGCTACATATGGTTGAAGTAATGAACTGCTGGTAATCATTTCAGATTATGTTTGTATATGATTGACGTTTCCTGTTTATGGTGATTTGTTGCTCCATTTGATTAACTGTCTACTTGTACAAAAGATTGCTCTTTATTTGTATGTGAGTTGATGCCAAGAATTAAGAGTGTTGAACTCGCGAGATTTAGTTTCTTTACTGCTGTTCCTTTTTACTGCTGTTCCATTTCCAAGTTGCTGTTCCATTTCTGAATTGCCGTTCCATTCTATTTTATTGTTGTTCCTTTTACTTGCATTCATTGATATTGTGTGGGAGGAGGATCAAGGTTGTCATGAGACACAACAGACGCTATTATGCTCCCAGATCCATGATCCATACTCTAATTTCTTTTCCTTTATCAGTTTCTAAAGGGATGGGTTACTGCTTCTGTACCCTTGACTGACAAAGTTGCCATGTGTGAATTCTTTATGTAGAAGTAATTTAGCATAGCTTAGCATCCATTTACTCTTGTATTCCTTAGATCTATACTACGAAGCATTACCCTGACAAATCGCCTCAAATTGAGATACCCTTCGCAATAACAAAAACGTTCCCAGATTGACTTGTAATGTGAGATAACTAGAGGTGAAAAAGGCCCTTGTTATAGCTCTACAATGAAGGACCAATTTCTAGGCATCTGGTGAATGCATACCAGTGCTTGCAAGTAGTCTTGAAGATGAACACCAAGAAGTAGCCCCGAAAGAAAAATGATCGTTACCATCTTAAGAGTAAAGGGGCACACCCGATACTTGAGGAGATGTATGAGAGAGTGAGATGGCTGATAAAAAAATCCAAATGCATGAGCTACCTCAAAGAAACAAACACAAAGTAAGTCTAAGAAGACAGCGGTGGATAGAACACATCCATGAGCAGCAAGTTGCATAACAATCTACTAGACAGCACAAGCATCCATTCCACCCCAAACACCTCGGTGAGTCTACCACCTCTAGATTACAACACAGTTGATGACATGAAGAAAACTCGAGTGAACATCAGTTTGTTCAAGTTAGCCAAAGTCCAGAGCTAGTGACAAATCATGCTACATGCATTGGGACAGCCAAAA
This sequence comes from Pinus taeda, assembly GCA_000404065.3. NCBI lineage: Eukaryota > Viridiplantae > Streptophyta > Pinopsida > Pinales > Pinaceae > Pinus > Pinus taeda. Next base: position 91,040 of record APFE030625307.1, on the reverse strand, counting down.
ATAGACAATCCGACCTCTACCAGCAAGGGAGCATGCACACCTCCCAAATCACTATCCACTGTGCTCAATACACTCCAGATGGAAGAAGCAAACTCAAGTTTCCCCCCATTCCTGCTTTCATTCAAAGTTTTCAACTACAATTTCCACAACTATTTGGTTGATTCTAGCATGACAGGCAATGCAATGTCGCTCTCCGTTGCTAAGAATATCAATGCACGATCGAGTGAAACATCTAGGAGAATCATCCAACTTGATAAAACATTAGTACTAGCCATTAGTGAACTATGAGATGTAATCATCTGACTATCTCATGATAGTCTAGTCCACTAGTGCATCAACATAGTTGTCATGGACATACCAAAAGCATATGGTTGGTTGCTTAGCAGAGACTAGTCCAGCAAGCTAGACGAATACATTGCAACAGACTGGTCTCACTTGTGGCTTCCATACAAGGGTTGGTGCAACCAAATCTAGTTGTTATCCGAGAGGTACATGAAACACAATGTCACTCCCCTTGACGACGAGAATGAACCATTGGCCTTTGTAGAACTCATGTTTGGCAACTTCCTCATGGAAAAGACATTGGAGTGTTATCATGCATGACCTACTTCAACATCATCAAACAAGTAGTTGGGACTACTTCAATGCCCAACTGACGATAATGAAACTTGTATAGTTTATTTTTATGATATTTGTAGTAGTATAAATAGAGGTAGCAACTGTAGTACTAACACACCAAATGGTCCATGTATAGACAAGTTGTGGACCATGAGTCTTGATAAATTAGGAGCACCTGATGACTCAAGGACCGAGTGCATCTCAATCATTGAAAACAATGGACAATGCATGATTTCAAGTTTTTTGAAGTTCGAAGTTACAAAAAATGATTTTGAAACACTCATGCTGAACACACGGAGGACCAACACTATGAATGAATAGAGCAACTTGGGAATCCACCATGATCCAAAGATGGCTAATCTTGGTACAAGTTTCACACTACAACAGTGACCAATCATTGACCACTTGATCGAATAATACCAATATGGGCTTATATGAGTAGATGATGACCTGAGTACCCACTACATGCAAACAATCTTACATGAGATTCCAAGTAAAGGAGAAGACAAGCCATTATAACAAAGAACAGGTAAGATATATATGTTGTTTACACTCCTTTCACCAAATAGATTGACTAATATTTTAAGTGGTTGGATTTCTTGCAAAGTTTGTCATCATACTTGGTGTTCTGATTTAAATCCTACACATAAGAAATCTATGAAGATTTAAACCCTTCGTAGAATAAAAACAACTACCCTGTGCCATCGTCCAAGCCCATGTTGTGCACAGTTCCTAAGACAATAGTGATGTTTTCACTTGAAGATTTCAAGAATGCCACCAGGTTCCGGTAGTGGAGTCCGGTACGCAGGAACTGGTCCATAAGAAACTTGGCTCACACGCATATCATTTGCAATCACTTAAAGAAAGGATCAATAATCTTTCTGTCAAATGGCCAAGCCCTCAAACATTAGTTCAGTAGATCAGCCCATGCTCGTGCCTTGCACATAGTCTTCTTACTACTTGTTGTTTCATTTGGTTTGTTTCTCTTATTATCTTTTCTTTTCCTTTATGTTACGCTGCTTACTATTTTTGTTCACGTTCATTTTGTTTGTTTGGTATATTATTATTTTTGTTTCTGGAAATAAGTGCTTCCAATTACTACGTTCTGGCCTTTAAATAGATTATGTGGCTGAAATTTGAAGAGACTTGTGATATTGCAGCACTTGGCCCATCTTGTGTCCATTTTCTCTATGCCTAGTTACAATCTTCGGCCAATGAGGTCCTGACAGAAGATACAAACCATTTGTAAGGGAAGCTTTGGTCCAACCTTGAACCTATGTCCACACTAGGAAACCCCATGCCTGTACTAAACCTTCTTCTTTATGTGTTGAAGCTATTCCAATTAGTAGAAATCGATAAGGGGAAAATCTAAACAAGAAAACCTATGTCAGAGGTCTTACATGCTTCTCTAAAGGAACAACCTCTTCTACTCTCAATAAGTTGGGATCCCTCTTCCACTCAAAGAATAAATAAGTGCCTATGCATAGTTCTCTTTAGAAATACAAAGCCAAAAGAAGAGAAAGGCTTCCTGCACAAAGAGGTGAAGCATGCAACTCCACTGAATTACTGACCAGGCATGTTGGCAGAGGAGAAATGTGTGTGTTACTGCATGACCCCATCAGGGTATTGTCTAGGCCTAGTGGTAGTGGAGCAACATGAGAGATGAAAATTTATACTCCGAAAATATTCAACTCACAAACTAAATTACCCTTCTTGGATTCGAAACACTAAGATCTAAGCTAAAATTTTGATTGTGTTTTACTAAGTTGGAAAAGAGTGAACCATGTATGTCTATGTGGTATGTGGGGACACTGAAGTAACCTGCACAATGATTCAATACTCCCCAAAGTACCAAGGCCCTATGCTAGCAACAAACCAAAACAGAGAATACAAAGTCCTACCAATGTGTCACCAAATTTTGTAGTGGCTACAACCACCCTCCAAAATTTTGGCCTGCATCAATTTTAGAGCCTCCCTTGAGTAGTTTCACTTGATGATTACCCACACCTGGGTTCACTTCGTGAACCCATGTGAGTCTTTACATTCACCTTGCTTGTTTATTGCACTTATCTCTTTGCATGTTCATGTCTAAGTCATGCTTGCGACTATGTTCCAGTTATGCTCAAAGTCTTTGCTTCATATGTGTTTGTTGTGTTCACAGTGATTCATCTATCTCACTCACACACGGAGTCACTTTCACTGTCACACAAGCATCGTCTCGATCATTAACAATTAATCACGAGAGTCTTGCTTGTCGCTTGCACCATTGGTCAGTCATGTTGAACATGTGTGTCTAGATGGTTCGTTTGTTTCGTCGTCAAGTCATGTGAGTGTGTGTTTGTATGATATCCTATCCATTTTATACTATTCACACACATAGTCATTTTTGTTGGAGTTCTGATGACCAGTCTCTTCACTGACAGCTGAACCATCAACCTGCTTTTGACTTGATCAACTATCAACCAGAACAGCACATAAGCACCAAGCTAGATCCTTCAAGCAACACTGCCCACAAGAAACTCAAGAGACACTCAGGTTGGCCACCTGAATAGTTGAACAATTTTTCACGTCGAAAATTGCATAGTTCCCACGAGAAGGCCTCCCGCTACCGATCAGTAAGCTAAACTCAGAAACTGTGTAGAGATGATTGATAGGCTAGCCTTCCGACCTGAGTGTAGTTTTCCGAGCCAACAGCCCCCAGCTACCAACTGGGATTTCCCTAATATAATTGTGCAAGTCTAGTTACCAGTGACCCCAACAACCAACTGGAAGTTCCCTTTAGGAATTGTGCAAGTTTGGCTACCAGTGACCCCAGCAGCCAGCTGACAGTTCCTTTGGGAATTGTGTAAGTCTCGCTTCCAGTGACCTGAGTAGGCAACTGAAAATTCCCTCTAGGAATTGTGTAAGTTTGGCTACCAGTGACCCCAGTAGCCAACTGGTAGTTCCCTCTACGAACTGATCAAGTCTAGCTCCCAGTGACCCCGAAAGCCAATTCGAAGTTCCCTTTGGGAATTGCGCAAGTATGGCTGCCAGTGTCCCAAGGAGTTCCCCAGAAAACCTGTACAATCCCTGCTTACTGAGCCTTCATGCAGCTCACCCTGTTCCTCTGAAAAATTGTTCAAATCTGGTTGTCAAATCCCTGCTGAAAATTCATTCCAGAAAATGCATAAAGCATGCCTACCTTGCCCTCCTGCAGCTCGAACTGTTCCTCTCGAAATTTGTGCAATTTTTCCTCCTAGCCAAGCCAGACCTTGTAGGCAGTCACTATCGACTCACATTGTCTTTCTCCATCCCTTAGTGACTTTTGTGCAGTTTTCATCAGTAGTTTCCTAGAGCCATCATCTCACATCACAACCCTATTAATTCTCTTGGTCACTTCATCTGAATGATCATGTGTCATGGTAGACTAGGTGGCTTTAGATTTGATGTCATCTCCTCATGAGCAACTACATGTACAGGTACACTGGCAAACATGTCATGTCAACAAATGAGATGAATGAAGGGAGGACATGAAGATTTAAAGGTTCACCAGTGGATGAACGAACAAAGCATGCAAAGTGGATGAATGCCACAAACACACACCTTCGCGAACAAGTGAGCCTATTAAGCCTTCCAACATTAAAGCAGGGAACATCATGCTAGAGATTCATCAAGCAAACCAAGGACCATCAAAGACTCCGCCCACTTCATCATGTGATGGTGAAGCTATGATACACCATGAAGACATCCATCACTCAACAAAACTTTAGCTCGACATGCACTCCAGCAGTAGCACGAATGTACTAGCATTGTCATGTCAAGTCATGTCAAGTCATGTCGAGTCAAGTCATGAGTCATGTTGCCCACATCTCTACTATGGGCTTGCTGTCAATCAATGTGATGCAACATGGAATTCCAAGACACCCACTTGTTGAACATAGAGTCATGTAAGTCAGAAAGTCATGGAAGTCAAATGGTCATGAGGGTAGTTGAATAATCGCAAGGGTCAGTTTCACCCTTTCCTATATATACCCCCCTCATTTGCACATGAAAGGACTTTTCACCTCAACTCCCCCCACATAGTCAAGAGAGTCTATAATATTTCTTTGAGGAGTAAGTAGTGGCTCCAACTCCCCACTAACGAGGTTAGTGATGTATGGTGTAACGATGTGTCTTGGAACTTTTTCTTAATTTAGAAGCATGTCAATAGGCCAACACATTTCACACATGTATTGTATTTTTTATAAGACTAATCTTTAACTCTTGTAATGCATGTTGCTTTAACCTTGTGTTCTATATCTGAACCGATTCATTTGCTATAATGCATAATCTATTATTGGAAATGTGTTGTATATGTTATTAATGTTATCTCATTCATGTTGACTACTATGTCGGACATCAAACAGACCTTCCACATGAACCTTGCTGTAACAACTATTGCACTCATTTCGGACTTATCAGTGAGTGTTGTACATGTTATATTACCTTGTATGTTGTGACTGCCACGTCCAAGTGGACTGCTCCACCAAAAGTTGTGTATGTCCTTTGTGTTTTGTGTTCCTAACCGAGCTAGGACTCATCCCTTTCAACCTAGAACTCACCTTCACCTTTTCCCCCTCACAACGAAAGAACCATCGACACAAATACACTTACACTCACTAGGCATGTGAATCTCCCTTCTCGAAGACAAAGCGAACCACTCTCCTGTGTTGACAAGCAAGAGTTGAGGCAAATCCTTAAGACAATGGAAACCAGGGAATCATACTGGATGGAACTCCCACACCAAATGGTGTGAGGTTTAGTTGGGACTTCATACTGGGGTGATCCCCTGAACGTTGGTGGGTCCAACACTGTTAGCAAGTTCATGCTCTCCAGTCTATCACAATAGATAAATCCTCTAAAGGTAAAATAAAGGCAAATGTAAAGCCAAACCAGATGCCCCAAAACAAAACCCTCCTAAATCTTTTGTTGATGGTTTTTCTCAACGAAAGCCAAAATATGCTTGCCTCATCTGTGAGGAGGATCATTACATTAAATATTGTCCCGACAATCTAAAGTTAGTTGCTTGCTAGAAGGGACTTCGACTATCTTAAAATCCTTTCTATTCTAGGAGTTTTATTTTATCTCTTTTTTAGACACAAATAAATGAAAAAGGAACCCCCCTATAGTCATCTTTCAACTCTTTTCAGACTCTTGAAAATTAAAAATATTATCGAGTACTTGTCTTTTCAAACTTGCTAAAACAAATTAATCAATGTCACCACAGTATATGTTTACCCTTTTTTTGGGTTGAGACTAACTATTTATGAAAAAGGTACACCTTGGTCGACATGGTCAAGAGGTTCCCTCGGATATTGTTTTCTACCTTTCCGGGCTCAAGGGACAAATTACGAAAACAGACATGGTGGACTTTTCTTTTCATTTATTTTTAAAACTCTCTAAAAATGAAAAAGATGTCAAGTTATTCTTATGTCAGGCTTGTTAAAATTTTACAACGAAAGGCTCGTCACCATGAAAAGACTGAGCTTCTCCTTCCTAGGGCTCGTAAAACTTACTAGGATGGATTCATTCAAAGAATGAACTCACATAACAAGCATATGATATCCCATTCAAGCTTGTGATTAAAAATAATTGGGGTACTCACTAGAAATAGCAGGGGGAAATGAAGATGAGACATCCTTTGCATAGGAAACATGTCAATCTTGAACATGACACTTTTCTGTGCTCGTGTCAAGTTTGGGATATCCTCACTTAGTCATTTGTCCTCCTGGGTTCGAGTGATCCATATTGCCTCTCATTTGACGATTCCACATTGTCATCATGACCTTAGTCCCATGTTGAGTCAGATGCTACCACACTTCAGAATCGTGTCACCAATACGTTCAAGAGAAGTCCAATATGCAGTTATTTACCTATACATTTCTTGAGTAATTGCTACAATCCTAAATATCATTCCACTTTATTCCTTCATTCATGTCAATGATGGGGGATTCATCATTACCCTCCTTCGATGGGTCACTTCCTTTCAACTTCAGCTCACTATCTAGGAAGATGACTTAGGAACTCCCTTTCAATACCTTAGAGTTGGCATGACTTAATGGTTAGTTCTTCACATCCAATAAGAGGTCTTCATTATTTGCTTTCGATCGAGTGATTCCATGAGTGTTCGACCTCAACTTTATTATCACATTCACGGATTTTACTATTGTACCTTCAAGTCCATTCTCATTATTGGTGGTTTCTCTTGTACCTATTAACGGTCCACCTCATTGGCTAGTAATTAGGTGGTTTTATAGCATATTTGACTTCAACACATTTATTCACATGTTGGGATTCGTACATTGATCGGGTCAAGATGGAAGTGCAAGACCCTGAGTCCTATCTGTGACGGCTCAGGCTACATGGAGTTTTATGTTATTCATGATTGTACACATGTTTCTACTATACGAATGATTATGACCATACCGTCAGACTTAATATTTATACTGGTCCTTGTTATCTAGATGGCTATGCCCATACCATGGATCTTTTTATATAGTCTTCATCATCTGGATGGTTGCATCAATGTTGTGGATTCATGTGTTAATCTAAAATATGTATATGTGTATGCGTCCTTGATTTTTAGGTTTCGTCATATTGTGTGTCCTCCTCCTTGCCAAAAGCTCGTAAAGAATTTCAATCATCACTCCTTGTTCTACCTTCATGCTTTAGGGGGCATCTGTTTTTCACGCCTCCTGCACTTCCTTGTGACATACCCTGAAGTTCCTGAAACATGATCATTAAACAGTATACTCATCAATGTATGCAACTCAGATCCCTCCCTTAAATTTTCTTAGAAAATATCTAGAGCTTTCCATGTAGAAATAGCTCATGAAACCCTAAAATGAGAATCATCACCCTTATGAAGCTCAAAACCGCAATGATCGCCTGTTACACCTTGTTATGCCAACATTGGCATCAATATGTTCTCTCTTGCACTCGTGATGGTCTCAAAGAAAAAGTTTTCCCAAAGAGGATGAGAAGCTTCATGATCTATAAGCTTCTAGAGTGGCGAGTTGGAGGTGGTTCTGCATAGATGAGGTTGAATCCTCCTAATTTTACCTCTTGGTCTCATTCCTATGAGCTACCTCCTTAATATTTGGGCCTAATACTATCTTTGGAGGAGGTCTAACTCCCTCTCTGAGCTTATAAATTTTCCCTCAACCATTCCCAAATGATTGAACTATGTCCATTTGCAACCCTATACTCAGTTGGTGCTTAGAGGTTATTCATTAGACTTGGAGAAGGAGTGTTGGAGAGTTTCTTGGCTTGGACTTGGATTACCACTCAAGGACAACCTTTCAACATCAAGGCTATGGTTGTAAGCTTCCCCTTTATTCTTTAAATAGTAATACAACTACTGGTTTATCTTCCCAATATATATGATCATGTATGTATTTGTTTGGCATCCCTTGATTAGCTAAATAGATTATTATTGGATTTTCTATTGGTTTTGGCATGATTTGTCATCTCTCAGTTGTTTTTGCAAGTACATAAGCACTGAAAGAAGTAGGAACAAGACTTTTACACAAGAAATTCAAGGATTTCAACAAAGGAGATCATATTAGCATCAGAAAAAGGTAGGCATTCTCTCTTGTTCTATTTTTCAATCATAATCTAGGAAGATGTCTAGCTTATTTTCCTCTCAAGTTGCTAGATCCACTCATTGGTCTAGAGGGATCATCTCTGTCCACAGAGAGGATTAAACTTGACAACAAAAACAAATGCAAGAGTAGAAAAAAAAATGGCTCAAAATTGAATCTAACATTAGGCACAAAATGGGATACAAAGGTGGACGCAACACAGGGCTCAACATAGGATGCAAATTTAGATGAAAACTTGGACGCTCAAAAGGATGAAAAATTGGATGCAAAAAATGTTGAAAAATTAGATGCAAAATATGGTGCAAAATAGGATGCAAAAAAGGGAGACAAATTAAAAGAAAAAGTGGATGCAAAAAATGGTGCAAAAAAACGCACAAAAACTAGTGCAAAAATAGGTACAAAAAAAGAAGCAAAAAATGGCATAAGACTAGATGTAAAAATTGGCATAAACTAGATGCAAAAAAAGTCACTAAATCAGATGAAAAACATGGTGTAAATATCAATGAAAATTACAACACAAAATTAGAATGAAAGAATGGCACAAAACAAGAAGTAAAAAGATGATGCAAAAAAGATGCAAAAAATGGCATAAAACTAGAAGCAAAGCTTGTTGTAAAACTAAATGAAAATGTTGGTGCAAAATATGATGAAAAATTTGGCGTAAAAAAATATGAAAACTTTGGCACAAAAATGGACACTTTAAAAAATGTACAATAGAGCCATATTTAGCGTCAGGTTGCTCATACCAATTGAGAAAAAAATGCACTAAAATCTGGTGCTAAATTTGGTGCAAATTGCCTATTTTGTTGTAGTTTATTTGTTGGGAAAGGAGACAATAATAAAGATATATCACTAGCCATTAGTGTACATGCAAGCCTAAAGTTAGCTACAGTAAACCATAGATTACAAGTGGATGGGGTTTCTACAATAGTTTCATTTAGTGATCAATTATCAGAAGGGTAGCACCGACAAGTTGGCTGACATGATTTTAAGGGAACCTACATCAAATATCATAGCTTTGGGAACTTTGATACACATGGAGATATTCACCCATGATAACTACAAAGAAGAATATCTAGAATATGAGGGCTACAAGGAGGTGTTTGTTGTTGAAAAACCAAATTCATGTGCATAATGGTGGAAACACAATTTAGTGCCATCTCTAGAATGGGTTACTATATAGGTTGGATGAGTATATGTTCCTAAGGGTGAATGACTACAACTAATTAGAAAGGCTAACACCTCCAAGGTTATATGCACTTTAGTGTAGGGAGGACAATGGCCAAATTGAGGCATGTGTATTGGCCCAATATGCAAGAAAAAGTATCTAGGTTCATAAGAGGATGCATTCTTTCTTGTACCAACAAGCCTAGTAATAGGAAATAGGGTTGTATCCTCCATTTCCTCTACCAAATTCTCCTTGGGAAGGAATTTCCATGGAATTTGTGGGAGGTTTAACAACAACTAGGAAGGGACAGGACTAGCTATTCATGGTAGTTAACAAGTTGAGAAGAATGTGTGTTCTGATGCCCTATAAGAAGACCACCGACAACAAAGAAGTAGCGAACTTGTTCTTTGGACAAGTCTAGGTGCATTCTGGGATATAAAGAGCATTTTTTTAGATAAGTAAACATGATTTTTCTGTCTTTTTTGAAATAAATTATGGGATAAGATGGAAACAAAGTTGATTTGGTCTACAACATTCCATCCACAAGTAGATGGGGAGACATAGGTATCCAACATGACTTTGGTGTAACGTTTTAGGAGTTTTAATCAGAAGAACCCAGAGGCTTGGGATATTTTGCTTGTATGTATACAACACTCTTATAATATAGTCCATGCTTATACTCGTAAGTCCCCATTTGAAACTTGTTCTGGAAATTTTCCACCTTAACCTTTGCATATAGCATATGGGCAGTAAGGAGTGAGGCACGATCATATAAAGGATACCTTAAGGGAAAAACCAATTATTGAGGAGATAAGAAAAATATATCTATAGGTACAAGAGATACTATAGAAGCGACATGAAAAATACAAGGCCAGCAATGCTCATAATATAACATAGAGGTTGTTTAAGGTGGGAGACATAGTATGGTTACAATTCAATAAGGAGAGGCTATAGGGCCCCGCTAAGGAAATCAATGTTTCTACAATATGGTCTCTTTGAGATACTGGAAAAGGTGGGGATATTTCCTATAGAACTAGTAGACCTCCATACATGCACATTTACTCAATGGTGAATGTAGAGAATCTAAAGCTCTAAGAACCTTCTATGCTAGATCATGAATGGGAACAAGTCCTACATTTTGTAGATGATTTGGCCTTAGATGATTAGGCAATGTTATAGAGGATTCTATTTTCCAAACTAGATATAAGAGTATAAGATAGGGTTAGCATGACCTTTAGCAAATTGGGTTGAAATTATAGCTTTCAGGAAAGGATAAATGGTATATCCAAGAAATTATGGAGGAAACATTCCCTCACCTCATCTTGTAGAAGATTTTTGTGACAAAAGTACTCCCAAAATGGGTAGGTGTGATATGGGTTGGATCACTATATTATTTAGCATCCATCATGAACCTTTTAAATTGGAAAAAGTGGAAGAATAATCTCATAGGACCTTTTTTTCCAGTGGGACACATGTTGGAAAATTGGGGTCTAAAACTTTAAAGGAGTAGTTTGAGGCATCAAATAATGTTTTTATTTTTTGTAAAAAAATTGTGTTTAAGTGTGCACCTTTCCTTTCTATTATAAATATAAATAATTATCTAATGGAACAAGAATTGTGTCAACCAAAGCTCGTATGCAAAATTTATGGAGCTTGAAAGTCAACCTTCTTGTTTTGACCACCACACTTCAAGAGGATTGCATGTAAACCCTCATTACTCATGGAAAAGGGTCTAGACAAGTGTTAATGATGAATAAGGCTCTAGAAGAGTGCATATTGTAACTCTATTTAAGTGTTGAAGAATTCAAACTTAACCAGTAGTAGGCTATTGGGATGTGTTATAACTAGACTAATAAGAGGAAAATGTGTTCTCATTCTATTCAAGTGAATTTTGTTCCATAGATGATCATAGTAATCAAGAAATATAGGGAGAGATAAAACATATAGTATTTGTGAATTGTAGCATCCCTTGGGACACAAGCGTCACTTTTTTATATTTGCATCCATTTTTCCATTTAGAAAAAATTGGGGAGAGTAGCCTCACCTTCTAGTTGGGTTTTCTCACAAAAGGGATTCCCAGATTATATCTTTTGTTAATTTGTGATTTGTCAGTTTTATTTCACTCTTCTCAATTTTTTTCATACTTGTAGGTTTTATGCATACATAGTAAATACAAATTTTCTTATCCATAAATTTTTGGAAAAATAAATCCTCATACTGTAGATTTTGCATTTTAAACATGAATTTATTATATCTGTTGCGATGAACATTGTTGTGGAATAAACATAGTTGTTTAAAAATCATCAATTAATCATACTAACATTATCAAATTTGGAACCTTAACCTTAACAAACTAGTCATGAATGTTACTATTTTTTAATAGATGGGAATTTGTATCTTTTAATCTTAAAACCATAGATGGAATCAACAGTAAATTATAGCACAATATTAAAGCTAGTGACTATGTCTAGTAGATGCAGGGTTATTATGAGTATGGAATGTTGTGAGATGGCTTTTGCTAATGTGATTTCAAGAATTTCAATTAGACAGCATGGTTATTTTTAGGATTAAAGTATCATGACCCACATTAAATGGTTTATATAGATTGCACTTATAATTTCTAATGTATTATGGATAACATGGTGAGCTCCATGTTTTAGTCTCATTTCCCTTGAAAATCCTTGTCATATTCTCCTTACGAAACCACAAACTATAACTATAATATATATTGTGAAATGTCTTTAATTTAGCAAAAAAAATTATTTCACAATTATTAACCTAATACATCAACTATTTAGCTTAATTGATCATAACTTTACTATATTAGATGATATTTTATACCCTTTTAGTATTAAAATTTACTTTGAATAAAAGCTAGTGCCATTGTAATGGTAAAAATCCTTGTTCAAAAGAAATGCAAACTTGCACCCTACAAATATGATACTAGTTCCACGATTCCCAAAATAATAAGAGACCAATATGAAAGATATGATATGCTTGATATCAACTAGCTCCATTAAGAAGCTTATCAAATTATCTTACCTTATTATATTGAAAATTCTTATAAGGGATAAAGTCACATATTATTGTACTAACATAACATGTGGAAACAATTATATTTTCCTAACACATGGTTGTGTTGGACCTTGAATCACGACGAAGTTTTGAATTGTTGGGGGTCTTTATTTTGCAAGAATAGAATTCAACTGATACCCAAAGTATGTACCTGCTGCATATAATCACGTTACAGTGATGACCCATTGATGATTCACTCTTTGTAACTTTCATTGTGCCATGACCACCTTTTCCTGTAACTATTTCAACATTCTAGATTTTAGGTCACCATATCATATTATTTCTCTCTGGAGATGTGTGCCCACATTCTCTAATTAAAGAAAAATTGAAGTTGGTGAAGGCAGCTAGTGGAATACATAAGGAGGATAATGAGTATGAAATGTACACTTTTCATGGAAAAATGGTTGGGAATAAGAAACATTTGGCATTTTCTACCAAAATAGTCCAAATGTATGCATATAAAAAATAATGTTTTCCCTTTGTCTCAATGGTGGTTCTTTTTTTCATGGCATCTTTAGCCTGGCTTTCTTCCACATCCTTGCTCTATATCTACCCATTTATCTACTTTCTCTACTGCTACCATTTCTAAGGAAGCTATCAGTATTAATAGGCTTGATGCATAGAGCCTTAATATTATAGGTGTCTTAAAGCACACAAGAGCTATTGTTCTTAACTCTATGGTGTTGGTACAAAAAATACATGAAAGTTTCCTCCTCGACAAACATAATACAAAAAATTTTTAAGAAGTTGTATTCTAAAGTGTTACAACAACATGCAAGTTTCAGATCCAAGATATTTCCCAGTTCTCAAGAGTGTAAGGCTAATAATGAGGAGAGGCTCTGTAACCAATATGTGAGTCTTCCAACTAAGGAATTACATGTTTGGAAGCATTGAAAACTACTAAGAGTGGGGGCGTGAATAAGTATTGTGCATTATAGATCAATTTTATTGATTTTTCCCTTTTCTCACTCAATAATTGGATCATCAATGTTTAGCATCACATCAAAATATATATGCAACAAAAAATATAACCATGATCCCATAGGAAACATATCTAAGCACATAAAAATGAGAACATAAAAGTAGATAAACATAGGAACAACCATCAATAACAACACACATAAGAGGACATGAGATGTGAGATGGAAACCCAAAGGGTAAAATACACCATCAAATGATAGTCTTCCTCTTTATATTTCTTATTAATATTCTAATCTTTATTTACATATGATCACTAGAAACCACTAATGTGCAAGATACAACTTGCTAATCATGCTATATTCTACTTGCTCTAGGCCACTACCTATATGAACCTTTCTGACCACCACCTGCTCAAAGCCACCAGTCCCTAAAATTGTAGGCCACTACCTACTTGAAGCCACAACTCCCAATAATTGTCACCTAGCCACCACTGGACTATCTTGACACCAGTGGATGGAGGCCACCACTACCAATTTCTTAGGCCTCTACCTGAAGGATGCCACTACACTTTGAATATGCAAGACATAGGTTGCCTCACTAAAGGCCCCAACCTTCAAGATCTCCTATGCACCACATTTCATAATGTTTCATACTGGATCTTGAATAATCAATACACTCATTTATCAAACTCTAAATACATGCATTCCAACACAATCTCTGCAATAACAGCTTAATCAATACATCAACTCACATAATCAATCTAATCATCAAAATCAAACCCAACAACAACATATAATAGAAATTTGAACATCAAACTTAGCCATCACTAACATACTACGAGGCCATACAAAACACATACAATGATGCTACAATTATAAACACTCCAATAAATCCCTTTCAACATGAACATATCAACAATATGATTTTGATCCACAACTAGAGTAGCTACAACAATAATGTGTTCTCCATGTTAGCAACAATTGACACTAATACAATATATTACAAAAGCATGTAAAATATATATATACACTACAGCTCTATCATCCTATAACATATGCTCCAAATATGATCTCTGATCTACACATTATCTCTACATTCCTATGGCATACTCTCTCATACTATCTAACCGCTTCTATTACACACTCTGGATTTTATCGATGATGAAATATGCAATTTATACAAATTTTTAATCCTCATTATATTTGACTTTGTCATCTTCTAGAGTGTGGACTAACTCAACTTGACTCTAAACCATAAATAGCCTTCGGGAAATTCTCATGGTAAATTATGTGCACGCAAAATTCAAAATTTCCCATGTATAGATATTTTCATTAGGATAATATAGGCATGTTAGATAAGATTATTGCTTGGATGCTATAGGCTTACTAGTAAAGATAGAAACATATTTACTTTGTGCATAAATTCTTCCCAAAAAGATGTTGTAATTCATGCAAAATCATCTCCTCTCCACCTAGAGCTTTTCCATTTTTATTGAATGTTTCTCAAAAACTTGTAGAGCCTTTTCAAATATTAGAACCACCTCATCAACATGTCATCAAGCCTTTGATCATCATAAAAATACCTCCAAACTTGTTGGCACCAATCCCAACAAAATCAAATCCATTGTTGACTCATTAGGCAAACACCCTAGCTTGACATCAATTCCAACATGCTCCCCCTTTCGTGTTGATTTGAACCTATAGCCACAATGCTCAATTGACTGGTCCAAATCTTTCTCGAGTGGCTCTGTCACTCTCCCTCTTTGACATGAATGGAAAAGGGAGGACACATATGGCTAAACCACATGCTAAACATTGTTTAAATAAACTAATATGTAGATGAAAACTGATAAGATTCTCATTTCTACATGTCAATCCCATGCCAATAAATCAATGGGTAGGTACCATGCCTCTATGCCAACACCATGTGCTTGCTTCCATTCATAGGCTGAACATGATTCCCTTAAACATGTAATTAGGTTGCAAACATCTCTCCATGATGATGTAAATATTATCTATTGTTGCCAATGTCTCCTTGTCACATAGAAGGGGATTGCTCCTTATGGACCAATACTTCAACCCATGCATGACAAAATGATATAAACTGAAAGTATAGAGCTTCATAAACCTAATATATGGCAATTATGAATGATCTACAAAGACTCTCATTAGAGAAATGTTGAGGTATAAATGGACCTCCTAAGGAATATTAAAAAATAATAGTGGAAATAATAAAATAAGATTAGATTACATCATCAATTTTAGAGGGAAAAGAAAATAATTGCTTTTCATCTCATATTTTAGACTTAACTCTTTATGGTTTTACTCAAATTTTGATGCATAAATTAATTCCTCATCGAATTAGTACTCATGTTGCATACTTTTGATAGCGACTGCTACATGAAAAATGTGATTGCAGTCATGTTTTTCATGTATTTATCATTTTTCATGTAGAAAGGTTGATCGAAAGTATGAAATATGGGTACTTCTTGGATGAGGAATTAAATTTTGCATCCAACGAGTGCTCCCTCTTGAAATTTGAGTAAAACCTTATTGAGATAAGTTGAAAATACGAGTTGAAATATATATATATATACTTTTTCACTTCAAAAATGGTGAATCACCCCCCATGGCTAACATCATCATCCTAAATCTATTGGTTCTTATAAAGTTTATTTTAGTGTGCATTTTTGTTTTGAGGCACATTATAGACCTTAAAAATTCTTTAATGAAAATGACATTAGTAAGCCAACACATGGATGAATCTCCTCTCAAGGCTCTCCTCAATACAAGCTAGACAAAAGGATGACAACACGTCCAAAACATTACTTTCACTCATGGAACAAATATAGACTACTCATCCACAATACAAAATGATCATATGTGGCTGAAGCAAACTCTTATGAGGACACTTTTCAATGCATGCTTAAGACTCTTGATTCTTTCTCCAATGCATGTCTAACACCTTGATTACCCAACCATGACCAAATGTATAAAAGGAAATACAAGTACATTGTTTTTACAACTCTTAAACCTCTCTCCAATGCATGGATCACTCAACCAATGCACCGATAATGAAAGGAATAGTGATTACATGGCTAATTTTGCATAGATGAGTGCATACATGGTTGAAAGAATAGGCTAACTACAAATCATACCAACACAATCTCTCTCTATGCATCATTTTTATGTCAATGCACTCAAATGTGCTTTACATGACTGAAGAAAATCATTCATGCCAAACTCAAGTTCTCCTCGACCAATGAACCAAATAAGATGTATGTACATACACGATTGTTTCAATTATGCCAACATCAAATGTTGTTTAACTAATATACATAATGAAATACATGTACATGGGCCATTTAATCCATAATATCAATAAAAACTTGTAGAAAGATATGGTTAAAAATATCACCTTCCTATACAGATGGCTTGGTCAATGACCTTATTCTATGCATAGTTGGTAAATATGCTTTTCAACCAATTTTCAATGATAATAAAGAACATATGTATGGATGAAAAATGTAATCTTTCACTCATGGAAACATATATGAAGTTGCTATAAATGAATGAGTGAAAGCAATATCAAAAATAATAAATAATATGTGTAAACCTCATACCATGCATAACTCCCCTAAGCCCATGTATTCCCCACTAACTACTATGACTCATGCAAATGTATTCTCTACACTACCATATTTCTACCATACAGCCCCGCTGAGGCTACAATTTCCTCTCACATGATTCTGTAATGTTCTTCCGAACATGCATGATGTACCAAAATATTGTAGTGGGACTAACTCTTCTACTTGAGTTGGAGGAATATTTGCACTACCCTCGAGTAGATTATGTGCTTGTGATGCACTAGGTGAAACATTAGGAATGAGTTATCATCCATTTCAATCCTTTCAATACCCATTAGGGTTAAATATTTGTAGCTCATGTTTTCTCTTCCAAATATTAGTCCAATGAGATCTAAGGGTAGTCTCTTTTCTTCTGCACACCTTCTTTGCCTTCAATGGTTGGGCTTCACATTATGTAGGCTATATTATACTAGATTTCCAAGTGAATTCCTTATGTCCAATAATAACACACTTGAAACATTCAACATTACCATTAAATCTACTTTGGCTTGCATTCCAATTCATCAATTTTAATTTTCTTGCAAAGTATTGCATTCCATTTCTCTATATTCAAAACCATGTCAAGAAAACAATAACCATAAAATAAACTAGGATACCTTGTATTGCAGATCCATGGACCATGAGGAAGATATGATATTGATAATTTATTTTCTCCTCTTGTCTATTGTTTCATTCTACCATTATCCTATCCTTGTCTTAGATTTTTTTGATAGGTGCTTCTCTTTGTTGAATTTCCTTGTTGCTACAAGTTTTTATAACTTCCTTTGGCTGTTATTCTAGTACGCACATAGATGTCCACCATTTCTTCCTTTCCTTTCATCGAGCATGGTTCTTCATGAAAGCCCAAACCAGTCATGATTATAGGGGATCTTTTACTATTGACAATATCATCCAAAATTTAGGTAATCATCTACAAGTTTTGATATTGAGATCATTGATTATTTTCTTTTCAATTCTCACATCTCAAAGAAGCTATCTCTACTTCTAATTTTACACAATATATTGTTTTCTCTTTCAACCTTGCCAACACTTCATTTTTTACAGTGATCTCTTCTTGTTGTTCGTCTCGATCAATGCTTAATCCACTATCACTATCATCGATCCTTTTTTCTTCTTATTATGACTCATTAGTGCCTTCACCATCTTCTTATGAGGAGGATTAGTTTTCTACTCCTATAAATATAGATTTTTTTGCATTGTTCTCCTCATCAATATGTGAGTGGTAGGTTCCTTCAACATTCTTCGAGATTCGCAAATATTCTCCACCGTAGATATTTTTTAACCTGTCTAACTTCCTTTTTGTAGTTTCATAGTGACTTACATAAAGATTATAAGATTTTTAAAGTTGACACAAAATGATCCCTTCAGTTATTTCATTAAATTCATCTTGCATTCCATATCCTACTTGAAACAGAAT
Source organism: Pinus taeda (assembly GCA_000404065.3). Taxonomy (NCBI): domain Eukaryota; kingdom Viridiplantae; phylum Streptophyta; class Pinopsida; order Pinales; family Pinaceae; genus Pinus; species Pinus taeda. The sequence goes on along the minus strand of APFE030625307.1, from coordinate 72,573 downwards.
ATTTTCATCAAGAGATAAAAATTACATTTATAATTTAACCTTCCACATTACGTATTTAACTATGTGAATAATTAGAACTCCTTATTGATCCATTTTGAAAACAATGCATTTTTTTATCAACACTCCCTGGATCTACTCTCCAACAATTAAGGTACAACCAAAAGCCTTGTTCTAATCACAATTGTTGGAAAGTTAGTGCCATGAAACCACTTTTTGGAAAGCATTGAAAAATATTGAGAGAGGGAGTGAATTATTATTGTGCTCTATGGATCAATTTTACCACTTTTTTTCCTTTCCCCACATAATAACTAGATCATTAATGTTTAACAACATATCAAAATATATAAGAAACACATAACATACCTAGATCATATAAGAAAAATATATAAGCACACAACCATGAGAACATCAAAGAAGATAAATGTAGGAGAAACCATCAATAACATCACACAAAAGAGGACACCAGATGTAAGGTGGAAATCAAAAGGGTAAATCATCCTTGACTGATAGTCTTCATATTCGTCTTTCTTATTAATATTCAAATATTTATTTACATATAGTCATTGGACACCACCATCTTGTAAGCCATAAATCGCCAATCACCGAGCCACTACTCACTCCAAGACACTGCCTATATGAACTTTGCACGCTATCATTCCTTTGACTTTGCAGGCCATTACTTGCTAGAAGCCACCACTCCCAATGAGTCTCACCCAACCACCACTAGATTATCTAACCACCACTCCCACGTTCTCAATCCTCTACCTAAATTATGATGCTACATCCTAAATATGTATGTCACCACTTTCTTTACTAAAGGCCCTAGCCTTCAATCTCTCTTGTGGACCACATTTCATAATGTTTCATATTGGATCCGCAATAATCAATTTTCTCATCAAACTCAAATCTAGTAGTAACATACATTAACAAGCTAAGAATTTCACTTAGAAACTACTAACATACTCTATGAATCGTACAAAACACAAAATTATTCTACAATAATAAACTATCCAATAAAACTCTCGCAACACAAACTTATCAACAATTTGATATCTAATCTACAACTACATTAGCTACAACAATACTTTCTTCTCCATATCAGCAACAACTAGCATCAATACAATCTACAACACAAGCACATTAGACATATATATATATTATAATATATATATATATATATATATATATTATATATATATGTATTTATATATATTATATATATATATATTATAATATATATTATAATATATAATATATATATGTATATATATTATATATATATATATATTTATATATATATATTATATATAATATATATTATAGATATATAGATATATATATACACTACAACTTCATCATCCTCTAACATATGCTTCAAATATGATATTTTATCTACACATTATCTTTGCATTATTGTAGCTCACTCCGTCATAATGTCTAACCCCTTCTATTGCACACTTCGATATTTTATCAATGATGGAAGATGTAATCAATATAAAATATTAATCCTCATTATCTTTGAATTTATGACCTTCTATAGTGTGTACCAACTCAATTCAACTCTAAACCATCAAAAACCTTGGGGAAATTCTAATGGTAAATTATGTGTGCACAAAGTTCAAAATTTCCCTTATATAGCTATTTTCATTTGCACAATATAGGAATCCCAAAGAAGATTTTTTCTTGGATGTTATAGGCTTCCTACTGAAGACATCAACATCTTCACTCAATGGATAACCGCTTCCCAGATTACATGACCTAAGTCATGTAAAATCATCTCCTCTGTACCTAGAACTTTTCCATTTGTATTCAATATTTATTCAACACCTGTAGAGATTATGCAAGCATTAGAAACACCTCAGTGACATTTCATCATGCCTCTAATCATCATGACAAGACATCCAAGCCTTTTAACATCAATACCAACACAATTGACTCCACTGTTGACTCCTTAGGTAAACATCCTATGTTGACATCAATGCGAACACCATGAGGCCAACTTGACATTCCTTCTTACTCCATCTCTGTAGGTCTCTACTTGATCAAGTCAATATAGAATTTTTTTCCCTTCAAGAGGAGTACACAAGTCTCTAGTTAATGATTCCCTTCACATTTTGTTTGTGTTTCCCTAAAGAGGACAATACAAGCCTCTATTCTATGCTTCCCTTCACTCATTGTTGATTAGGAACATAAGTTGAAATGTTTGGTATCCAACTATAATTACCAATGAGTTTTAATAGGAGAAAAAATAGCTTGTTATATCATCACAAGAAGTGGGAAATGGTGCCTCAAAGAAAACCTTTATCGGGTTCAAGATTTAACCTTATTTCATTCCTACCATTCCTAGGTAAAAAACAAATGATGTAGGAGAATTGAAGCTTCCCAAAGACATCAATATTTTTAAAGAAAAATATCTAAAAAGGGCTTCAAAATTTAAAAGAAATTTTAATTCCTTACTTTTAAATAAACTAAGATTCTTTAATTATTATATAATACTTTTAGAAAAACTATGGATAAGAGATATTTTATCCATACGCCAAAATCACAGTTGCCTTAAAAATCATGAAATACTTATGGAATAAATAATGAGAGTTTTAGTGAATAAATCATGAGAAATTTAGGGGATAAATCAAGAAGTGATTTAGGTATCTAGTAAAAGATATTATTCTTCTAACTTTCTATTTAGTCATTGTATGGCTACGAGAAAGGCTAATGGCCAAATGAGTGGGAAATCAATCCATAGAGAGTGAATGGAGAGGAATGATATTTCACATTATTTGCATGTATAGGATTTGTTGAATGAAATAATTTCTCTAAGCAAATATAGATGCATGTCCAAACATTGATTAATGGAATGAGGTTTCATACTTTATGTGCATGAATTATCTACATGCATAAGTGTTTGAAGAATTCCAGTTGTTGTGTGAGTTGAGCATTAATATGAAATATATTCTCTGAATGTGTGTGTTATTTGAATACAATTAAGATGGTGAATGCTAGTTATATTGAGATTAATAAAAGCTATGCATAATTTCTGAGAGAAGATAGTCCATTTGTGTGAGTGACTGTAAGGAGAATAAACAAGATTTATAAGACTTGTTATAAGAGAACTGGGTTGAATTCCCATATGGAATTCTAGTTAAAATCAATATAGAATTTGGGTAGAACCTATATAAGTTCCAAGTTATATAAAATTATTTATGATTGAGAAGTTGAGCTGGCAGGAAAAGTTGATTTTTCCTACATTAGCTCAGGGCTAGGTCCTTTCTACAATGGGGGCCCAAACACAATAAACATAAACCAACAATTTAGTAATGGTTACAAATAGGTATATCTTTGAATACATTGGAGCCATATCTAATTAAAAACACCTACTCAGACTAATAAATTTGTTTGGTGGGAGGGATGGATAAGGAAATTAAGGCCTTTATTGCCAAAGGCCAAATAAAGTTAGGTGCGTCCTTAGAATTTTGGTATAACTAATAACACCCATCCTAATTCTTAAGTAAAGCCAATCCCTTTCTGGAGAAACATGAAATTTAGTTGTAAGATAGAAAAGTTAAAACAATGATAAAACCATAACAAGAAAAGCCATATGAATACCTTTAGTTTCTAATGTCCATGAAAATGCTTCGCTACAACTATGCCCAATTAATGGCATCATGAACAAACATCCACTCCAACATCCTATTATGAAAAAAAATATTTAGCAAGACAACCATTTTTTTTGTAATTGAAGAAAAAACACCAGAAAAACATAAAGCATCTCGATTTACTTTTGTAATGGGAGAAAAAATAGATTTTTGAGTTTCTACATAATCTAGTTCTAGTAATGCGAGAAAAAAGACTGCATAAAGATAAAATATTTCTCTTTTTTTTTTGTAGTGGGAAAACAATAAAGGTTTGTGTTGCTACAAAAACTATTTCTTCTTTTGGTGAATCAGAATGACAATATTAACTCTATATTGTAGAAAACATCTTCGATATATTTGTTTCTAGCCATAACAACTTCAATGAAAATAGATTTAGGAATTAGGATGACAAATTGGATGCAAAATTATGATCCAAGTTGTTTTCAATACAATCCAAATCTGATGCAAAGTTGTGATGTAGATGTTTTGTAATACAGTCCAAATCTGATGCAAAATTGTGATGGTGGTATGAGATACTCTTGATTTTTTTTCTTACTAGTATGATATAGTTATATACTCACCAAGAAGTGATAGTTGATAGAAGTGGCAATAGCGGCATGTATAAAGGGACAATGTTTGTAAGTGGACAAAAGAAGTGGCAAGTGTAAATGAACGAAAGCAACAAGCATTGGATTAAGAATACCAAAGCACATTCTATGGATTATTAATCCCTATATAATCCCCATGTTAACCCAAAAACACCTTATTAATCTCTAGATATTGAGTTATTACATTTTTATTATTATATTGTTAAGTAGGTCAGAACACTTCATGGTTCAATTTTATTATAATTGTATCCTTTGTCTCCTGTACATATATTAAGAAGACCTATTCTTAAGATCATCAAATATTTTGATTTCCTATGGTGAGACCTAGAGAATATTGAGCACATATCTTGAGCAATCCCAGGTTGAGTTTTTAGATCTTGGTTCACTATAGTTATGTAGACATCATTGTTAGGACCCCACTATGTATCATTTTTGCTATATATTTTGATACCACTTTACCCTTATAACCATGAATCCCATTATCATTTTCATCCACTTTTTCCCAAGGTATACAAAAACCTCTTCTTTATTATATGTTTAATCTGTTTTACATTTAATTCCACAATACTCTTATATTTTATCATTAATTGGAGTGTATCGTTGCTAACACAAGTCCAAAGATTGCAGATAAGTATATGCGGCCATTGCTGAAACAACGGACCCAGTTGCTGAAACAGCGGACTCAGTTGCTGAAACAGCTGACTCAGTTGCTGAAACAACTGTCAAGCACGCAAATTCTGTTGGCCGTAATTTGCGATTCTGGAAGAGCTTTTTGAAAAATAGTAGCAGCAGTACGAAGACATGATTACCTGGATCATCCTGAAGATAGCATTCTTGTTGTCTCTGTTGTAACAATATCTTTTTATGAAGAACCGAATAGTCCTGTTTTGGGAAAAGAACAGATTTGAGATAATATGGATTCGCTCTCATGTAAATTGTAAATGATGTCTCCTCTTTAAAAAGAGGAGACATCTTCATTAGAAGGGGGTCGGTCATTGTGAAAGCTACAGGAGAATACTGTGTGAGAACTGGAGCTAGTCTCCATTTGTAATGTATTAGTGACTTTGACAGATGAATAAATTTCTCTTTTGATCGTTCCAATTTAATTCTTTCCCCCGGGGAATCTTGTGAGAGGGAAAGGGCCCGCCTTCCTCACAAGATTCGCCCATTGGTTCTTGTAGATTGTTTAATTCTTTATATGTTTGCACTTCATTTTAATTCCGTTGTTAGACACTAGTTACACAGCTTGAGTAATACTCTGTTTCCTTAGCACTGCATGTATTGAATGCTTTCACCCTTAGAAGTTGAGACATCCGTTTCTATTTGATTGCATGAATGAATGATGTTGGGAGACAGGTGCTGAAGATTCCTGCATACAGGAATAGGGTTCTGCTCCCATTAATTGCTTTCCTTTGTCTACAGTGTGATTAGAAACAAGGGAATAGGTGTTGAAGGTTCTTGCTCACAGGAATAGGGTCTTGATCCCTTGAGTTCACAGTGTGATTAAGTGTCAGGCATCAGGTGCTGAAGTTCCTCACTAAGGAATAGGGTCCTGTTCCTGCTGTGGTTGATTGAT
>APFE030625307.1:0-62908 GCA_000404065.3 Pinus taeda | reverse complement strand
TTATCCTCCGAAGATCCGGATGAGTTTCTTTTTGAATTTGATATATTATGCAGAAGTTATGATTATGTTACTAACGCTCAAAAGTTGAAACTGTTTCCAGCCACCTTAAAAGGGAATGCTTTAAGATGGTTCATGAGCCTTGGAAGTCAGGTAATCACAACATGGGAGCAGATGAAACACAAATTTCTGCTTAAATATCAAGACTACTGCCGGACGAGAGAAAAGAAGGATCAACTGTTCAATATGGCACAAAAGTCAGAAGAGAGTCTGGAGGACTATATAGAAAGGCTGTAGTATAATATACAGAGATCTGATCATCCGGATATAAGTAAGGAAATTAGCAAAACAATATTACTCAGAGGTTTAAGGGATGATTGTTTAAATATGTTAAACATGCTTTCCAAGGGAGATATATCCAAGGAATCATATGATGAGATTTGTGAACTTGCTAAGAGGTGCTCTAGGGGAGCTACAAGAAACAGAACAAGAGATTCCACCTATTCAAGAGTGCAGAAATCAGCCAATGGAGGAGCAACAAGAGCTGAAATAGGTAATTTACTCGAAGAATTTAAAACTGAGATGTTAAGTTCTTTTGCTTCACAAATTGATACTTTGCAGGTTAAGAAAAAGCAGGCCAAAGCAGAAGCAGCCCTGGCTATCTTTTGCTCGAAGTGCAGAGACAAACATCCACTTAGGGAATGCCCAATGAATAAAGTACCAATTTGTACCCTTTGTGAGAAAGATCATGAGACAGAACAATGCCCATCTCTGCCAGGAATAAAAGCAGCATTGCAGCCAACGGAAGAAGAAGCTGAAGCAGTTTACCTGCTAACACAAAGAAGACAATGGCAACCAAAAGGACAAGGTATGAACTCTAGTATGCCATTTAATCGTTGGAACAATTATTCTGCTTTTGGCCAAACAAATTACTCTCCCTTCAACCAAACAAATTACCCTCCCTTCAACCAGATGCAATATCCACTCTTCAGTTTCCCACCCATGCAGCAAATGCAAAACCCTCCCTTCGTCGATCCTTTAATGTGGACTCCTTGGCCTCCACAGCAGCCATCTTCTTTCAACCCCTGGAATCCAAATTGGAGAAGTCAACAACTCTCGTATCCAAATCAAATGCCTCAACTCCAACAAACACTCCCTCTGCCATCAAATACCCAGCCAAATAACCAGATGAGACCCCAGCTGCCTGTGCAACCAAATCCTAACCCCAATAATAAAGTTGTGCAAGTCATTGATATTCAGAATCAGTCTATATTTCCTACTACGCAATGCAATGATATTCATTTGAGATCTGGGAAAAGAGTAGGGCCTATTATTGACGACATAACTTCTTCTGATTTGGATAAAAACGAAACTGAGAAACATAAAGTAGCACAACCACCTCCTAACAAGAATGTTGAAATAACAGAACCTCCATTCCCTGAGCGTTTGGTTTTAACCAAAACAGGTGAAACACCTGTTTTTAATTTTCTAGGGGAATTGCAAAATTTGTATATTAAAATTCCACTTTTACAAGCATTAAGAGATGTACCAATCTATGCCAGAACATTAAGGGATATTTGTGTTAGGAAACCTGGTAGGAAAACCAAAGACCCCCTTACAGTACATGTGATGGGAGACCTGTCTGCATTAATGTCCGGAAAAGTCCCCCCTGTGAAATATGGTGATCCCGGCCATCCTACTGTTACAGTTCAGATTGGTAAAACAATGATTCCCCAAGTTCTGGTAGATTTAGGTGCTGCAATTAATATAATGACTCTTGAAACTTCACAATTGTTACAGCTGAATAACATAATCAGAGATACACCCACCATTTTAGAGTTAGCTGACCGTTCTACAATTAAACCTGAAGGAATTGTTGAAGATCTACTTATTTCAGTTGAATCCTGGAAATACCCAGCTGATTTTGTGGTATTGCAGACTAAAACAAAGCTGGGGGGACATCCTTTAATTCTAGGAAGGCCATGGCTGGCCATAGCTGATGCTTTTATTAGTTGCAGATCTGGTTCAATGACAATTTCGAATGGTTATGAAACAAAACAGCTTACTCTTTATCCTCAGGCTACTCCGGTAGTTAATAATGAAGATTCTATATGGATGGATTATGATGATAATGCTGTTCATCCTATTCTAACCATAGGACAAGCTTTGACTCTTAAAGACAATACAGAGGATGAGATAATTAATAATTTCATTTGTGAACCTTCTTCTGTCATTGCTGAAACACACAATCAATTAACTGCAATTTTTGAAACTGATGCGCAAGAAAAGATTGAATCGGAAAATTCATCTCAGACTCTAACCACAATTTCATCTAAAAGCATAACAGTTGAAATTGAGCCCAGCAAGACATTAAACATAAATCCTGACCTAACAGATGTTCAAAAGCAACAATTAATGAAGTTATTGCATGAATATATGGAGGCATTTGCATGGGATTACACGGATATGAAAGGTATTTCTTCTTAATTATGTACTCATCAAATTTACATTAAAGAAGGGTGCCGACCTGTTTGTCAACCCCAAAGACGAATGAACCCCAATTTACGAGAAATTTTTAAGGAAGAACTTCAAAAGTTGCTTAATGTAGGATTTATATACCCCATATCTGACAGTGAATGGGTTTCCCCATTAGTAATTGTCCCTAAGAAAAACGGGAAATGGAGAGTATGTGTTGACTACAGAGCTTTAAACAAAGCCACCCAAAAGGATCGCTTTCCTTTACCTTTCATTGATCAGGTGTTGGACAGTCTAGCAGGGAAGAAATTTTTTTCTTTTCTGGATGGATTCAGTGGGTATAATCAGATAAAGATTGCACCCCAAGACCAAGACAAGACCACTTTCACCAGCCCCTGGGGAACTTTTGCCTATAGAGTTCTTCCATTCGGGCTATGTAATGCACCAGCAACTTTTCAAAGAGCTGTTATAGGAATTTTTTCTGATATGCTGAATGATTCTATGGAAATATTTATGGATGATTTTAGCCCTTATGGTGTGTCTTTTGAAGAGGCACTGCAAAATCTTGAGAAAGTACTTAAGAGATGTATACAAGCTCACCTCTCCCTAAGTACTGAAAAATGCCATATGATGATGAGTGAAGGAATAGTGCTTGGACATTTTATTTCATCTCAAGGTATTCAGGTAGATCCATCTAAAATAGTGGTCATTTTGAATCTTTCTGTTCCTAAAACTCAAACTGATGTGAGAAGCTTTCTAGGGCATGCTGGATACTACAGAAGATTTATTAAAGATTTCTCTAAAATAGCTTCTCCATTATTTGTCTTGCTTATGAAAAATGTTGAATTTAAGTGGACTAATTCTTGTCAGAAAGCTTTTGAAGAACTCAAGCATCAGTTGTCTACTGCTCCTATTTTGAGGGGGGCTGATTGGAATCTTCCCTTTCACATATCTTCTGATGCTTCAGACATTGCAATTGGAGCGGTTTTGGGACAAGAGGAAAATCATCTTCCTTATGCTATATACTTTATCAGTAAGAACATGACCCCTGCCGAGCTTAACTATATAGTTACCGAGAAAGAATTTCTTGCAGTAGTCTATGCCATTAATAAATTCCGACACTATATTACTGGTTATTCTACTTTTGTGCACACTGATCATTCAGCTATTAAATATTTAATGAACAAATCCGTCACAAATGCTAGAGTTACCAGATGGCTGTTACTATTGCAGGAATTTGACATCACAATTGTAGATCGACCTGGTAAAGAAAATGTTGTGGCTGATTTTCTTTCACGGTTAAAAACTGACAATGATATTCCAGTAGATGATTCTTTTCCTGATGAGTATTTGTTTGCAGTTTCTGCTCACTCCCCATGGTATGCAGATATTGCTAATTATTTGGTTGCAGGAAAATTACCATCACACCTGTCATATAGAGAAAAGAGAAGAATTGTTCAACAAAGTGCCAGGTATAGCTGGATAAGCGGGTGTCTTTTCTATACTGGGCTTGATCAGGAGATCCGAAGATGCATCAGAGAAGATGAAGTGTATGACATATTGAAAGCTTGTCATGATGGCCCTTGTGGAGGGCATTTCGCTGATAAGAGAACAGCACACAAAATTCTGAGGATGGGTTACTATTGGCCCTCATTATTTAAAGATGCAAAGAAATATGTAAGGGCCTGTGACAGCTGCCAGAGAATGGGTCAACCCAATCATAGAGATCAAATGCCATTAAACCCCCAGGTAGTTTCTGAACCATTTGAAAGATGGGCCTTGGATTTCATAGGACCCATTAACCCTCCATCCAATCAAAGAACTTATATATTAGTCTGCACAGACTATATGACTAAATGGGTGGAGGCCAAAGCACTTATCAGAGCCAATGAAGAGGTTGTCCTAGCTTTCTTATTTGAAGAAATCTTCACTAGATTTGGAACTCCTAGAGAGCTAGTTACTGACGGAGGACCTCCATTTAATTCTCATGGTTTTAAATCTACCCTTCACAAATATCACATTCAACATAGAATGACTACATCATACCACCCCCAGGCCAATGGGCAGGTGGAAAGCACAAACAAAGTTTTAGAAGCCATTCTAACTAAGACAGTGAAGGATAACCGGAAGGATTGGTCCCAAAGGCTCCCTGAGGCATTATGGGCTTACAGAACTACTTGGAGAAATACTACAGGTTTTTCTCCCTATGAATTGGTTTATGGTAAAAATGCTGTTTTCCTGTGGAATTTGAGATTAAAACTCTAAGAACTGCTTTAGCTATTAATCTTGATTTGATTGATGTGCAGACAGCTAGGTTGCAGTAGCTTTTGGAGTTGGATGAAAAAATATTAGATTCCATCCATCAAACAAACATGATACAGCAACAAAGGATGAAATGGCATGACAAAATCATCAAACACAAGCAGTTTCAAAAAGGTAATTGGGCCTTACTGTATGACTCTCGGTTTGAAAACTTTCAGGGTAAGCTTCGTACACGCTGGCTTGGACCATATGAAGTAGATGCTGTTTTCCCAAATGGAACGGTAAGACTTTTAACAATTGATGATGCGAAAACACCTCTGCTAGTCAATGGCCATAGGCTCCGTTTATATCAACGCCCTGTTTCTAAAGAAGATTTCAAGACTGCTTGCATGACTGATATTCATTATCTTTTTCTAGGGGAATCTTCTGCCCCTCACAGCATTTAATTCTCTACACTATATTTCTAATAATGGATTAGATGTAGTACTAATAATTCCTGTCAAGGACTGGTATATTGCAATTGAATTTTGCAGATTCTGGAAAAGGCTCATTAAGGAGGACAGATTCATCATAAGAAGATCTGAAGTCTCAAACACAGAAGCTGTTCCCATCAATATCCCTTCATTATTTCCATTATTCCATTATTCCCATTCCTACCATCCCTGAAATATTTTTCTTCAGTCAGTATTTCCCATCCCCTACTGCTGAAATTATCCCCTATCAAACATTTTCCCCATTGGTTACGGACCTAAGTCATTTATACCATTTCTCTGATTTTTCCCGTTGCTGAAACACCTGTTTCAGCAACGTATCGTTCATTTTTCCCGTTGCTGAAACACCTGTTTCAGCAACGTATCGTTCATTTTTCCCGTTGCTGAAACACCTGCTTCAGCAACGTATCGTTCATTTTTTTTCCCGTTGCTAAAACACCAGTTTCAGCAACCGGTTATCATTAAAACATTATTTCTCTCCGTCGTTATATAATCTTTTTGGTTCTCCACGATTATACTTCAGATCTTTTTTGTGAGAAATTATTCAGCAATGACCAGATCCAATTACACTCCTGTTCTAAACCCCAGAGAAATTAACAGATTCTTCCATGCACATTAAAGTTATTTTGAAGCGATCGACACTTCGAATTATTAAAAGGTAAAAATGTAAGGTATGAGGTTTTAATGTAATTCAGTTAAAGTATATTAAAGAGAGGATTTCATTCATAATGACTAACAGACCTTCACACGCCCAATCATTATTACACCGTACGTAGGGGGGGGAATTCCAAAAAAAGAACGATAACTCCGCATTAATCAATCCTCCGTCCCTTGTCATATCCATTCTCGTCATCCTTACCTTGCAGCCCTTGTTGCAGCAACTAGCGCGATTCGGGTCTACCTTACGGTGTTCAGAGCCTCTGTGTATAACTCAAAGTGATAGCCATGGGAGGGTCGGCCGTCAGACATGAGCCCGGCTCCATAAGCCTTCTTCAATTGTTCCCTGAAGTATATCAGATTTTCCAACAAGCAGGATGTACAGTATATTTTGAGAAATTGGGTGAATTTGACCACGTACAAGTCTTAGAGTTTGTGCAAAACCTTCAAGATGATTTTTCAATCGTCCAAGGGGTGCGCATTTCAGTTACAGAGGAGGACATACTTCAGGTATCAGGGTTGCCAGCTACTAGGGTTCGCTGGTTCAGTAGAAAAAAGGTTATCCTCAACGCCCAGCAAGAATTTCTTCATCCAAAGGAGCGAGTGGAACCTAGAGGCCGCGGGGTTAGTCTGCATTCACTTCCCCAACCATGGCCATCAGTGGCAGAGTTCATCAAGCACTATTTAACATGTGAAGGCCGCTACCAGGTAGTGTACAACCATGATTTTGTTTTGATGAATCATTTGAGAAATGCACAACTGATAAATATCCCCTATTATCTGCTTGGGTGTATTAAAAACATGTCCTATTATTGTAGACGCTCTAAATTCCCATTATTATCCCTCACCCACCACCGTTTATGCCAGCTGTTAATACAGAGGGGCCTTGCTCAGCAAAACCCCCCTCTGCATGCCCCACTTCCTGATCCCCAGCCATTCGAAATTCCCCAGCTGTCCGAAATTCCCCAGCAAGTTCAAACGTCCCTACAACCCGAGAGTTCTCACCACACGCCGGAAACTCCCCATGAAGGACAGCAGGACGATACCCCACATTCCCCAGTTGACCCAATGGCGAAATCTCCCCACTTAGCAGAGTCAAGTGGTCCCACTATTTCTGTCCCTAGTGATGACTCTCTAACACCACCGTCCCCACCCATTCACAAAAGGAAGAAAACCCCAACTGGCTCAGTCTCCAGACCATGGACAAGGGCTAGATCTCAAGTCCTTACTTCATCCGAAAGTCCTTCCCCTAGAGAAGAACCTGGCCCTTCAAAGAAAAGGAAAAGCTGCGATTTCACCGCCTTCCTTCCAAAAAGAAAAAAGAGAACAATTGTCGAAATAGAATCCACCCTCGTTTCCCCTGACGCCGCCACTATTTTATTAAAACCCTTATCCCCATCCCAAATCCCCCAACCCGTCTCACCCGGAGGTACTACCACACAAGAACTAGTGCCCCGGGATAATACGACATTGTTTATGGCTCAAAAAGTGACTGTTCCACAAGAACCAGCCACTTACCCAGTTGCTGAAACACAAGAACCAGCCACTGAGGTACAAAACTACACCAAGCATGACGATAGTGGGAGATCAGTAGTAGCTGAAACACAAGAACCAGCTACGCCTGTGCATCAACAGACTACCCTAGCGGAGTCAGCCAGTGTACAGGGTATACATACTATGACATCTCTGCTCGAGGAAAATGAATTCCTCAAAGCTGAATTAGAAGCATACAAGAAGGAATTAACCATGGCTCGAGAGGCTTTTGAGAAAGAACTGAACCTCCATACCTTAGCATACGCAGCCTCAATGCAAAATAAGGAGCCATGCAAGGAATACATGTGCCAGGAGTGCAGCAACATTTACCAGGGTGCAGGCTACAAATTAATCGAAGTTCAATTATCCGAGGCATCCACATCAGCTGGAATAAAAGAGGAATGCCCCACTGCTCCACAAGAACCAGTAGGGCCCTCTATAAACCAAGAAAAACATACTGAACCTCAGATATTGTGCCCTTCACAGGTTGATGCGGCTATTCAGACAGAATCACCACTACAATCAGTCAATGTAGCCCTTCAGACAGAATCACCACTACAATCAGTCAATGTAGCCATTCAGACAGAATCACTATTACAATCAGTCAATGTAGCCATTCAGACAGAAGCACCACCACAATTAGTTGATGTGGCCATTCAAACAATGTCCCAACCCACTACTGTTGATGCCAAGATATAGACTATGCCATGGAATCAGTTGGAACAGATGAATAAATGGAAGAGGCAATATGCCGAAGAACAAGACACAATGTTATGCCAACACAAGTTACAATGGCAGAATCATGTATATGCCAATTGGGACAGATGGGGCCAGATGAGGCAACAGCTTAAGGATTACAAAAAGGAAGCCAGGGAGTCTAAGGAAAAGATAACCCTGATGTTTTCATTAGCCCAGAGATTGATGGCTACACGCAAACCTTCTGTAAATTATTCTCTCTTTCTTGCTGAACGATTCATTTATTTTCAATTAAAAGCAATAAAAAACGGCAGACCATATGAGCTAATGACTGTCGAAAACTTTGTTGAGACTTTTAACGAGGCCCCTGAGAGTGATCAGCATTTGCTGTGCGAACTCTACCTCCATAACGAGGCTATGCCCGAGAATAGGGAAGTCAATCTTATTCCAATTGCAGGAGATATATAAATAAGGGCATTTGTCTCATTTTTGTTTAACCAGCTCACTTGGCAATCCGCGTTCACTGCAAGCAGTCACAATGAGGACAATAAACTCCTGTGGATCAGACCAGAGCCCTTGAGGCCAGCCCTGTTCATCGCCCAATATTATGAGTTTTTACAGAAGCCAGGAATGCACAGGTACATGCAGCAATTACAGGCTTCAACACTTTCGAAGTGTCAACAACGCATTAGAGTAAAAGGTAATGCTACAATGAATGCCAATGTTATGTTTTGGCAACAGTCATGTAAAGAAAGACAGGACTATCACCCTTTTAATCCTCACAATCTTCAAGCTGCATTATCCAGGGTTTCCAATTACATTTGTTGTATTCAACATTGTGGAGTAAACTGGATTGGATATCATTTACACTTTCCAAGTCTATGGCTGCCTTCAAAACAATATCAGTGTAATTTCCAGTTGACCAACAGAGATGAGGCCTTGGCATCGCAACACTTGTAGAACAACAGAGGATTCAAAGCTCCTACAGATGCCACCTTCTCCAGCTATTGCTTGAGTAATTTGCATGCTCAGTTCCAGTACTCAGACTCTGATTCAGACTAGGAGTTGCCTGAGGACATGCAACATTTTTAGCTGGGGGGGATGTTAGGACCCCACTATGTATCATTTTTGCTATATATTTTGATACCACTTTACCCTTATAACCATGAATCCCATTATCATTTTCATCCACTTTTTCCCAAGGTATACAAAAACCTCTTCTTTATTATATGTTTAATCTGTTTTACATTTAATTCCACAATACTCTTATATTTTATCATTAATTGGAGTGTATCGTTGCTAACACAAGTCCAAAGATTGCAGATAAGTATATGCGGCCGTTGCTGAAACAGCGGACTCAGTTGTTGAAATAGTGGACTCAGTTGCTGAAACAGCTGACTGAGTTGCTGAAACAGCCGTCAAGCACGGAAATTCTGTTGGCCGTAATTTGTGATTCTGGAAGAGCATTTTGAAGAATAGTAGCAGCAGTACGAAGACATGATTACCTGGATCATCCTGAAGATAGCATTCTTGTTGTCTCTGTTGTAACAGTATCTTTTTATAAAGAACCGAATAGTCTTGTTTTGGGAAAAGAACAGATTTTAGATAATATGGATTCGCTCTCATGTAAATTGTAAATGATGTCTCCTCTTTAAAAGGAGGAGACATCATCATTAGAAGGGGGTCGGTCATTGTGAAAGCTACAGGAGAATACTGTGTGAGAACTAGAGCTAGTCTCCATTTGTAATGTATTAGTGACTTTGACAGATGAATAAATTTCTCTTTTGATCGTTCCAATTTAATTCTTTCCCCCGGGGAATCTTGTGAGAGGGAAAGGGCCCGCCTTCCTCACAAGATTCGCCCATTGGTTCTTGTAGATTGTTTAATTCTTTATATGTTTGCACTTCATTTTAATTCCGTTGTTAGACACTGGTTACACAGCTTGAGTAATACTCTGTTTCCTTAGCACTGCATGTATTGAATGCTTTCACCCTTAGAAGTTGAGACATCCGTTTTTGTTTGATTGCATGAATGAATGATGTTGGGAGACAGGTGCTGAAGATTCCTGCATACAGGAATATGGTTCTGCTCCCATTAATTGCTTTCCTTTGTCTACAGTGTGATTAGAAACAAGGGAACAGGTGCTGAAGGTTCCTGCTCACAGGAATAGGGTCTTGACCCCTTGAGTTCATAGTGTGATTAAGTGTCAGGCATCAGGTGCTGAAGTTCCTCATTAAGGAATAGGGTCCTGTTCCTGCTGTGGTTGATTGATTTCTTTCCTTGCAGATTGATCTTCCTTTATTTGAATTGTAACTGCAATAGAGGGATTATCTCCGTTATAACTTAATTGACTTCAACTTTGATTAAATAGAGTGTGAATCAGTAGATTGGTGAGATTAATAACTGTGTGTTCTTTCTTTTACTAGAACATTGTTTTTGCTTTTGAAATTGAGCATATCTAGTGCGTGACTCCCTTTGAAATAAAAAGACTTCCTTGGGTTGACAATTTATG
This sequence comes from Pinus taeda, assembly GCA_000404065.3. NCBI lineage: Eukaryota > Viridiplantae > Streptophyta > Pinopsida > Pinales > Pinaceae > Pinus > Pinus taeda. The sequence goes on along the minus strand of APFE030625307.1, from coordinate 52,285 downwards.
TGGAGCTTGAATTGTGGAAACAATTAAAGCGACCAACAATCATCGAAGGAAGTTATGGTATCTAAATGCTCCTAAATTTTGTCTCAAACATGTTAGTTCTATATTTTCTCTATAATTTTTTGGGTCAGGATTCAGATTGTCAAAAAGCTACCACATTGAGCTGAAATTGTGGTAAAACTTTGGTTGAAGTCTTAGATATTGTTTCCCTATATTTTCTGAGATACACTCCAAATAAGTTAGGGTTTTTGTAAGCTTTAGAATGTAGTATCAAATAGGTTAGTTTGGAATTTTTGCTAACTCCTTTTTTTTCTCCTCCAAAGATTCATAAAGTGAAACTTGAAAAATATTAAGGATAAATATCTATGACTATCTAGTTCCATTTTCAATTGTTTTTTCTATACTTTAGGATTTATACCTTATGGAAGTTAGGGTTTGTAAAAAATCATGAAATAGATTTTATGTAGGTCAACTTAGTATTTTGGCTATATCTTCTTATCTACAAAATTTTAGATTATGAAATCATCAATACTTTTAGGAGGCATACAAAATTACCATTGGTATAGGTACCAAAAATATATTTCAAGAATCAAACATGTGGAATGCTACAAAAGTTTTCTCGTGTGAAGAGGCAAAAAAAATGAACAAGTTTGGGAAAGTTACTATAATATTCACTTGGCACATCAAATTCAATTCACATATATAAAATGAGAAGAAATACATATAAGAGTATCAAAGAACAAGTTTTCAGATCTAGAAGGCCTTAAATCTCGATGATGTATCAATAAATTTTCAAGAATTCTAATATTCTCCAAATTAAAGTATGTAACATACTACTAACCAGACAATTTTGGTTGCAATAAAGAGGATAATTATTCTTATTTTCAAACATGCATCCAAATAAAGGTACTACACCAGTTAAATCTATTGAAGGATCATCCTTAACTCATGAAGAAGGTGAATAATTAGAATTTAGGTTATTTAAATTATAAATGAAATTTAATGAAATAGATCGTAGTATGTTGAAAAAGGTGGATTTCTTAGGTTCTAGAAATAAGCCTAAAGGAGAAATGTAAAAGAATATGAATGAAAATAATGAATGAATAGAGTTGAAGATGAATGAAAACAAAGAAGAAATACAAAAATATATGATGGTGATGGAAAATATTCTCTTGGAAAGACTCCCTAAAAGGGATGTGGAGATCTCAATAAATTGTAAACATAACGAGAAACATGTTTTTGAGAATTAATCTCATATGGGGAGTATGTTAGCACAATTGGAGAGAAAAAAATTCCAATCACAAAACGATAATCATGAATTTTCAATCCAAGTTCCACATCATGATGGTGTGAAGTCAACACTAAGGAATTACTACATTCCAAAGATTGACATGAAGAAATTTGATGGTAATGATCATGTAACATGGAAATTTCAGATGGATAAATACTTTGATCTACACCAAGTTGCATCCATACAAAAGGTAAATATTTAGAACAAGACCAAGATGTATGGTATCAACAAATTTGTGCAAGAAAAAATGATTATGTTATATGTTGATCCATTTTTATAAAGGAATTGATTGCAGATTATGGGGATATTAAGAGAGACATGTTCTTTATTAAATTGTTAAATCTTAAACAAAATGATAATTTTATAGACCATAGGGTAAACATGTGAAGTTGAGTTACGCCTTTGTTAGAAATGCCCCCAAAAATTTCATAATCCCAAATTTTCGGCTGAACAATTTTATTTATTTATTTATTTATTTTATTTCTTTCGGCCAAATTATTAACATTTATTTGGCTGAACTATTATATGAAAGTTTAGTTTAATAGTTGGCCTTTTAGATTAATTCCAACCATTAGACGTATTTTTTAACAAGGGTGGAAAAATCAAATATAAATTTGTATGGCCTAAAAAATAATTCGGCCGAAGTATTTATTCATTTGAACTAATTCTTTGGACAAATTAGATATTCAGCCAAAAGATCATATATATATGATGACCTGAATGTCTTTGTAGATTTTTTTGCATTGTTAGTTCATTGGTTTGCAGTGTTGTTCAAGAGGAATGGATTTGGAATCCCTATGTGCAGGAGTCTTGTTTGTTGTTGTTCCCATCACTGTGTGTATGTCCCTATGTGCATGAGTCTTGTTCTTGTTAGTGCACATATTATTTGGCTTTTAATTTTCATTGTTTTTAATTTTGTTTTTGTTTTTTTACAGGATTTGTTGCATTAGAGGATTTATTGCAAGAATGGTTGCTTGTTGGATTCCTACTGGAAGATTTTTTTCAGCCTCCTTGTCTAGACCACAAAACAGACCGTGCAACAGCTTAATTCCAATTGTGTTCCAATTCATTTTTTCTCACTTAATCCATTTCCATAGTAAAAGTTGTATATGATCTTTTAACCTTTTGTCTATCCATTGGTTCCTTTCATCATGCAAATTAAAGGTTTATAAAACCTTCTAATGTACGTTAAATGTGTTCATGTTCATTCATTATTTATGTAAGTACAATATTGATGAATTAAGGCTTGTAGTACTCTTTAACTTATGTTTAAGTAATTATGACAAATGGATTTGCTTTACAAATTAGTAGTTGATGTTTTTACTACATGTATATTGGATCATAATTAGTTAAGGGATAATTGTCTTTACTTTAGACAATTCAGTCTCATAGGGATTCCAAAGATATGTTATTATGACTCGTCTTAGTTTACTCACTCATCTTCTAAATTATTACAGAGCCATGTCTAGTGTTTCTATGGAAAATTTTGTATTTTTCAAAATTTGTACTTCTTTTATATTTTAAATGAATAACAAAAAAGTAACTCTTTACAATGAAAAAAATATTTATCAGTAAATTAAGGCTTGTAGTACCATTTAACTTATCCATATGAGTACTTTTTTCCGAAGAAAAATATGAGCTATATTTTATATATGGAAGAGGCAGTACATATACATGATTCTTTGGCATTTTTGTTCATCTTGAACACATAGTCCAGCCTATCGTTTACATATATCAGTACCCAAAAATAAAAATGAGAAAGGAAAAAAACTACCACTAACATATAGTCATATTGACTTGTTCTCAAAATCATATCATGCATATCACAAATAGTCTTTCAAAATCCAAAATGCAAGATGTGGTCCAATGGATAGAGAAGGAATGTTGTTGTCGTAGGAAGTTATTGTTCTAAAGGTTTGTTTCCTTCCATTGGAGAAAATGTGCATGATTCTAAATAGGGTTATGAAAGAACCAACTAGGGTTAGTAGGTAACATAGATTCTTTGGGCAGGTTATTGAGATAACTGCAGCATGTTCCACTGAGAATTTGTTAAGAGATAACTATTGGGTCCAAGATACCAGGTTAACTAGAGCCTTGTGTTAATTATTTTCATTGGAGAAAATATGGTTGGATAGAGCCCAGATTGCATATAACCCCTTAGGTCCTCGTTGAATATAGATATTAAGTTGTACAACCCGTATGACTCCACCTACATTTCACTAAACCTTAGACTAACTTGAACCTTAAGCTACTAACTGTATGTTTCTTTCAAATTTTTCAATCTAAATGAACTCTTAAACATGGTTACTCTAAAATATCTCTTTCTTAAGCAAACTGAAATGAAGAATATTACCATATGCACTGGGATGCTATATGATGTTAACCAACTTCTCATATATGTCAATAAATTAATTATAAGACCAATAAGTCTAGGAATCATCCTTTATAATAAGAATACAATCTTCTAAAATAACATAATCATTATAAGGAATTATACTAGAAACATATTCGAAGGTATGATTCAACATTGGTTCATTAAATAACATAAATTTATTATAAAATCTATGGTCCTAGCATGAAGCTAAAGGTTAAACCCCTATCTCTTTTATATGTTGTAGTAAGTGTTAGATTTAATTATGTTACCCATACAATATTATAAAATAACATAATTATTATAAGAACTTATACTACTAACATATTCCAATGGGTGTTTCAACATTGGTTTGTTAAATAACATATATTTATTATAAAACATATGGTCATAGTATGAAGCTAAGGGTTAAACCCTTATCCCTTTTATATGTTGTACTAAGTGTTATATTTAAATATGTCACCCATATTTCTCTTAAACTTTAGAGTTCTTCGCATAATTGAATTATGAATTCACTTGGTTTATATGTTTGCTAATAGTTAATTCAAGCAAGAATTCTTGACGAAAATACGTATTTTTTACCATGGTATATAAATTATTCACTTACCTTGCATATAAATTTTGGAAGACTATATTTTACAATATTATGTTAATGTTTGTAATCTCATAATACATACCCTATCTTATGCATTTAGGACGACAATGTTTGGAACTAATGGTGTGGTCCCCTTTGTATTCATGGTCCTGCTTCATTTTAAAAGAGACAAAAACATCATTATATTCGTCATTGCAAGTGTTTCCCATCAACGTATGCAGAGTAACATAGGGATGAATGCCAATAATAACAATTATGCATGCACCTTCAGTGTCAATAATCCATCACATATCCATTTAAACTTTGATTTTATATATACCTAGTTCCTAAAATCAATAAATTCCTAGAATCATAATTTATAATTGCTTCATGAAACTTTCAATGATATGTATAAATTCAGAAGGAGAACATAGAGTATGATCCTAAAAATAGGCTAAATCCTTGTAGTATTCAATTATTGAATCACAATAGAAATTTATTTATTACCATTCTCCCTTAAACTAAGGAACTTGCAATAAATAAATACATTATTCATTTTATTGAATTTGTTTTTTACAAGGATCAGAAAACCCGTTCAACATGGTTGAAAAATGGACATTATGTATAGAAACTTCTTTTTATCCTAATCCAGGGCAAGCAATGATTACTTATGTCCTATGCAATATTGTGAAGAACAACAAATGATGAAGAATATTATATTGCATTGATAGAAGGCTTAGGAACAACTACAGAGTATGGATCCAATGGAATTTTAGTCTTCATCAATTCTGAACATGTGTGCAACTAGATGAAAGGTGTGTACCAACTTAAAAAGGAGAGGTTAGAACAATTGCATGGAGAAGCAAAAATTATTGTTAGTAAATTTCAATCATTTAGCATAAGACATTGTGCAAATGTCAATATGATGTCTAACGATCTATTACATGGGGAAATGCGAATTCAAGATTTGTTTGTGAAAGATGAATTGGTGTCAGGAAGCTCTCCATCAAATTTTATTGATGTAAATTGTAGGATACCTTTGATATGTGTGTGCTTTTTGATAGAAATGTTTTATTTTTAGTGACCATGTGTTTTTTTCAAATCTATACTAAGTTTTCCCAAACTATGTAAGAACAAATTGATGACCTTGACATGCTTTAGAAAATTTTGTGTTTAATTTTCAAAATGTGAACTTTAATATTTGGGTTTTTAGTCTTCAGTATATTTTAAATGTACAATTTACACTTAAACAGTTACATCAATTTTCTGAATTCTTGATATTTTTGAATAACAATTTTAAGATTTTTAAATGCATGATATAACTTGAAGGGTTACATCAATGAAATGCATGATGTAGCTTCAAGGGTTACATCAATTTTCTGAATTCTTGATCTTTTCAAATAGAAATTTTAAAGATTTCTAAATGCATGAGGTAACATTCTAAAGATAATATATATGTATCTCAATTTCATGTATGAGCATTTTCCACTTGATTCTTCGAGGTGAGCATCACTTGAGTCTCATGCATCTACTAGAGGGGGGGGGGGGGGGGGGGGGGTGTCATGGATCAAGGAGATTATCAAATGAATTAGGGGAGGTCCATCATTTGTTACAACATTATCATGGCATATATATGTTTATATGCAAGTTTTAAAATGATATTTGAATATAATTAGATGTACATACATATGAAATTGATTTTCTTTCAATATGGCTTTATTAACTTATAAAATTTTTTTTTTTTAGGAGCATCTCAAACTAGGTTGAAGAGAGTATCTATTCAATCAATGGTCATCATTCACATCATCGTGGTATGGTATATATATGTTTATGTTCATTTACTTAAATGTCAAATAGGTAGAGTCATATGTACATACATATATATTGAATATTTTCTATTTTCTTTTATAAAGCTTCTCTCATTATCTCGTCGTGTGAGGGTTGTAAAAATTCTCCTGGTGGTAAACAAGCTCAATCTACTCATGTACTTAGTCATGATGGCGCTCAACAATCTATGGGAGGTTATCAATATCAATTGTATCATCATGATCCTCATCATTTTGGTAAATTATATAATTTTTGTTTTTATGTTAAAACAAATTTGTACGTGTAAATGAATTGTATGTGCATATATGTGTAGATGTCCATCTTGAATGTGTATGAATACATTTGTTCACATGTTTTTATATTTATGTAATTATATTAATGCAGGGGGTGAAAATGTTGCTCAAAGTAAATGTAATAAAAGCAGGGAATCTTAAGAAGAAGACCAAACACAACTACCACCTATCCATCTGATATTCCTAATGAGATTACTTGGGAAAAAAACCTCCAACAATGTATGTTATAGAGATGTGTAGTTCATTATTCAAAATTGAGGAAAGATCTTGGGAGTTTGGAAATCCTTGTAGAGAGTCGAAAAAGCTTAGAAATGGTTGTGCATTATTTAAGCTCATTTCTTGATATTTACAAGAAGTTTTGGCCAACCACTAATTTATTTATAGATATGATGAGGCATAGAAAGGAAGAAGTAATGGGTCCCTATAAAGGGGCTGAGGTAAGTAAAATGGTTACAAAAGAAGATGAAAGATCTATGTTTAATTTCAAATAAGGGCTAAAAAGAAAGATGTTCAAGGTGAAATATTTCAAACAACCTGATATACCAAACCATTTGTATAATAGGTTCCTTGTAGCATATGGAAAGGTGCCATGGAATGACAAGGTTCCAATTTATTTTGAAAAATTATTTTATGCGAGATTATTTTGGGTATGAGACTTGATTATAATGACCTTCCATCTGAATTTTATGGTATTGGGAGAGGTCGGCTATGCGAATGTAAAGGTTCATTATGAGATACTAAATTTCCTTGCCCTTTTCCACCTTTGGTACATCAACCTCCTCATTTGGTAACTTTGCGGTCGGAGATGGATGCCACTTCTCAGATTGGTATAGAAGGATGGAATGCCATTATAGACAACATCCAAACTGCATTTATTCGAATTGATGTCGGTCGAAATTGAAAAATATCACAAGCTAATACATGTTCTAATTTTGTATATAAAATGGATGAGGAGATAGATAATATGAATATTGAGGAGCCTAAAGCATATGCAAAGGGTTGTCGTAATGGTTGGAAAGACCTAATTTTTCATGAGGAAGAGGGTGCGGTATTGGTACTTGTTAATGCTTAGGGTGGATATTTTAATGTAATGTAATGTATGTATTAATGTCAATTCACATAAATTTTGTTAATTTTTTCAGATATAATCTAACATAAATGTATCGTATGTTCACTATTTGCAGTCAACTCATTTCTTGAACGAAAATTTTGATAATATCATGGTCCTAGGTTCAGGTTCCAATCAATATATTTTGAGAGATTTTAGTTTTCTTTAAGAGTTCATGTTGCATTAGGGGAATTTTAAAATCTAAAATGGGTATCGTAACGAAATTATAAAATAATAGTGGAAATAATAAAATAATATTATATTACATCACCAAAGTTTAGAGGGAAAAAAGGAAAAGCTAATATTTCAACTCATATTTTTAATTTATCTCCCTATGGGTTTACTAAAATTATGAGTGGAAACACTCACTAGATGAAATATTTCATTCCTCATCTAAGGAGTTCCCATCTTGCATACTTTTGATGCATGCTACTGTACAAAAAAAGAGGAATATATGAAAAACATGATTGCAATCATGTTTTTTCATGTATTTCTCATTTTTCGTGTACTAGGGTCCATCAAAAGTATGCAATATAGGTAATCCTTAGATGAGGAATTAAATTTTGCATCCAATGAACACTCCCACTCAAAATTTGAGTAAAACCTTAGGGAGATAAGTTGAAAATATGATTTGAAAAAGTAGATTTATTATTTCATTATTTTTTAATATTTTTACCTTTTTACTTCAAAAATGGTGAATCGTCCCCCTTGGTTGACATCATCATCTTGAATCCTATTGGTTCTTATAAATTTTATTTCATTTGTACTTTTTTCTTAGGAGGCCCATTTTAGACCTCAAAATTCCCCTAATGATACTATTATTCTAGTTTTATTATATTAGTATCGTGAGGACTATTTTTAAAAGAAATAATTACATATATAATGAAATGTTAACATCTTATGATCTCACCTGTTGTCTTCGACATAGTGCCATCCTCTTTCTCCTTAGTAGGAGATATGTCAAATATTCACTTGCGTCACAAGTATTGAATATTTCACTTTTTTTTTGTTATAAATTGAAGGACGTTTCATTAAAAAATGAGATCTCTATGTTATAGTTTTAAAATTTTTTAATGTTAAGCTTGTGAAGACAATTCTTTTTCTCCAAGGACTTTAGAAATAGACTCAGAATTGGGGATATGATCATCTAAACAATTTGAGAAAGTTGTTTAACAATTTTTTCAATATTCTGAGTTTATGCATTTTCATGTGCAATTTTAAAATTTTAATATATACATGTACATGTATTGTGCAGGGTACCCATGAGGGAGAAATGCAGGTGGAGCACCACGAAGTATTACATGGAATTTGAAGCTTGAGTCTGTTACAGGGATTGAATTGTCTAGACAATTTGAAGAAGTTGATACTTGATTTTTTTAATATTGCAAGTTTATGCTTTTTCATGTGAAATTTTGAAATTTTAATATATATACATGTACATGTATTATACAGGTTATCCATGAGGGCTCAATGCATCACGAACACCATGAGGGTACAATGGAGGGGGAACACCATGAGGTATTGCATGGAATTGGAAAGTTTTTATAATTTTGTTCTGAAGATCTTACATTCTCATTTCATTTTAAAATATTAAAATTTAATTTTAAATTACATAATATTATGTATATATGCAATTGCACATGTTGTGTAGGGCACCCATGATTTTGATGAGAGCACGAGGATGTTGATAGATTGTATATTTTAGTGAGATTCTCTTTGATGAAACTTCTTATTTTACAGTCTTTTTGTATTATATTTAATTTTATCATGATATATTTTTGGAAATATTTAAAGTATAACTCTTTATTATGAATGGATCTCTTTGATGCATATTTTTATTTGAAAACATTTTTTTTATATATGTTTACTTTTACAATGATATAAATTTGGACATATTTTAAATAGAACTCCTTATTATGATTTAATAAATGCTAATTTTGGAGTTTATGTATATTTTTCATGATGATTCTTATAATTGTGCATTATAAAACATGGTACATTTTTCATTTTAATTAATCTTATAATTTGGTGTAGATCTCTAAAACAATCATAACTTAAAATTGTATTATAAAATATGGAACATGTTAGGTTCCTATACCAATAGGAGCCATAATTTTGAATGACTAAGGTTAAGCCTTGTAATATCGTAAATACCTTTTCTTTCTGCAAATGTTTTCCATATTAAAAATTAAAAAATGTAAAGAGGGTATGTCCTAAAAGAAATATCAAAGGACAAAAAGAATAAGAGAAGGTCAAAAAAATGAAAATATATGAACCGCCAAAAAAAAGCCACGAAAGTGTGCAAGTCTAAATGCCACTACTATTTACTTTTATGCATAATAGTGATTGTGTGTCGCTTATTATTCATGCCACAATCCATGGTAATCAAAATGTTTATTCTTGATTATATCATGCTTTGAATTTTGTGTTTATAGTTAGAGAATAGGATCTGACCAAACAATTTAAGCTCGGCAGATCGTTAGATAGGTTGAGAAAATAGAAGGAGCTCATCAGTTTAATCTGAGACCTTGGATGATATAAGGTTAGAATTAGATAGATTACTTTTCAAAAAAAAAATAGATGATAAGGCTTTTCTAGTCTAAATGTACCCAAATAAAATTAAGAAAAAATGTTAGGGTAAGCTAATGGGTAAGTAGAAGAAAGGTTGCTAAAGTATAAAATTGATTGGATCAAAACATATGCATTGTGCTTAGACACATATTTCAAATATGTATGATCAGTTATGGAAGAAGAAACAAAGGTTTGCAAGTTAATGTGATTAACTCCCCCTCATTCATTTTTCCACTTACTAATTTCCTATTCACAAGTATGTTATAGCACTTTAAATCCTTCAAGTCAAAGAAGCTCACAACATTTCTCTAACTTTTGGAGGACTGCACCCTCGTCTTAATGACTTATGGACATCAAGTGTTAGAACTCCCTTCATAAAATTCATTTCCCTTCATTTCCCTAATAAAACCATTTTTCCTAAGGTTAAACTTCATTTGCCTAGGAAAATTAAATAAGCCACATGTAAATCCTATTTCACTCAAAAAACCCACAAAAGTATTGTATCCTAAGTATCAAATGTATGAAATAATATGCACATATTTTACATTTATGCTAAGGGTATGCCAACTCCGCTCATATTAATTTTTAACTTTATTTTAGAAATCCGCATGTAACCTTTTACATATATTAATTAAATTCCTTATATAAATATCCCAACCCTTAATTTAATTATAAACTATAGTTTACTCCCTGCTTCATTCCCCCGACAAAATTCACTTAACTTACCAGTTTTTGGTAATGTTGGATTAGTCCCATCATTAAACAATGGCTGATTGATTAAATCTATGATTAAGTGTTAATTAAACCCAAACCACCGAATTTTAAAGAACTAGGCCCCCTCGAAGCCCATACTCTTATCACCCATTCACCTCCCTTGTACGACTATCGTCCAATCACCATCTCCCTCATCTGTCAGTCCACGGCCATATCAGTTGCACCCGAAAACCGACCTTTACCCGCCCAATAAGGTGGTTTTTGTCGGCCCCCTAATTGTTATGTGTGGAGCACTAAAGTAGATCGGGTGACCCCTCTGAAATACTGCTCGACCCTCATAAGCGGTGCGATGGCTTGGGAAACCACCTCCCCACTCAACCCGATAAACCACCTACTATTCATTCATAAATTTCCCACCAAAAAATGATGTTTGCTCCATAAAAATGCCAAGAATCCCTTTGCATTTTTTCGCTCGTTCTCTTTGATAAATCTCTACAAACCAGTGTGACACTTGCAAACTTGAAAACTACCAATCAACCCCATTTCAGTCCTCAAAGAAGCTGCGGAGACCACCTTCAAAGCTCTCAAAGACCTTTCAACCTTCCGTCATCATCTAGAACACTAGTTTGAAGTCAATTCACCTAATCTCCAGGTATTTGTGAATGAATTACCAGTCACCCCTCCAAATTTGAAAAAAATCAGTCTGTGAAGTGTTTTAATTAACTAAAATTAATTGAAATTGCTTTAAAATTAAAACTCTCTACCCAAACCCTTTTGAAAGTTTCTAGTTTCCATTAGAAAACCTCTAAACAAACCTGTGAAAGCCATATTCAAATCCACAAGAGCTGAATTATGGTTCCCCCTGTCCCCATGGATGTTAGACCTATCAGTACTCCCCATTTGGACCTAGACCACCTCCCCTTGGTAGATAAAGACTTTCAAATTAGAGACACGAGTGCGTATGAGGTCTTGCTCAAACTTCATTGCTTGAGTAGGGACAAATATTTGAACCATTCTAATGGCATTGGTCTTTGGGAGTCCAATTTCCCCAAATACCAATTTCCCCAAGTTCATATATTTCCTGAAATTGTCCATATGTACCATGCCTGTTACATTCCCAGCCAAAGGGCTATAATGTCCCCTCACCAAAAGGTTTTGTTCACAATCATAGTTGAGTCACTCAATGAGATGTTACAACTCCAACTAGGTCCAAACTTGACCCCACTCTCAATTGGAGATTTTTTAGACCAATACACTAAGTTGAGTCCCTCTAGACTGGCTCAATTATTTCAAATGTTCATTGTAGAAGAGCAACACATTCCTAAAATTTCCCCTCTATATGTTTCTACCGTTTCCTCTAAAAGGGGAAAACAAGTCATAAACATGATATCATGTATTCTAGGCTGTACCACTGATGAATTTATTGATGAGCTTATCCTGCCCTTCATGTACATTTACACCCTAGGAAATACTCCTACTACAATGCATGATTATGCCCAATTCATAGCTGAAAGAATGCATGAATGGTTTACTAGGATGCAAAATGAGAGAGTATTCAAATACTCATATGAACTATACCATATGTTTTTATATTATTAGTCAGACAGATTTCTATTCACCCACCAGAAGTTGGACATCAAAGGCCAACCCAAATCTATTATCTTTTCGACACCACTCTTTCACAAGTATTCCTCACCATATACCTATATAGACTTCATTGATTCATTTGTCCATATAGTCATGACCATACTAATAGGAAGTCCTCCAACCAGAATAAGTCAAGATATCAGAAGAGTCCTCCAGTTTTCCAAGCAGAGTAAAGTGGGAGATTGGTACCTTCACCAAAACCACACAGAAATAAGAATCTATAGGTGCCAACTAGCACCATACAAACTGCCCAAATACCTCCCCATGAGGTTATTTACTTTAGAGTATTATAGGCAAATAATGATTTCAGATGAAGTAAATCTTGTCTTAGCAAAGAAAAGAACACAGTTCAGAGTCAAAAACCAGTTGGGCTGTTTCATTTGCAGCTCTACAGTAGTAGGGTAGGAAGTAGATAAGATTCTACAACAAACAAAGTTGCAAAATAGTTTTATATGTAGATATGAACCTTAGGGGTTTATGACTAAACTTCGACAAAAGGTCAAATTGGGGCCTTACATTCATCATCCCATACCAGAGATTGAAAGATATGCAAATCAATATGAGTGGTTGGAGAAAACTCCTGTAGACAGGGATAGTACAAAGGTAGATGTTGAAAATACCTTGATTGATTTAGAAAGACAACTTGATTAAAGCTCATTCTTGCAGGTTACACAATAATAAGAAACCATGAGTACCCCCACTCTTTTGCAAACTCCTTGGAATGAGGAAAAGAATCCCAAGAAGAATAGGGAGGGAGCCTCCACTTCAAGCATGGACAAATCCAATATGTAGTATGAAGGAAGCTAGAGAAAAAGTCCCACTATCAATCCTATTTCAGAATAGGAAGACACAAAAGGCTCAGTAGAAATCACTAATATTGAGTTTGACATGAGCAAAGGCACAACTCCATCTGGAGAAACACAGGAGCCACCCACCTCACAGACTCAAACGCTGGAAAGGTAGCTAAGTGTAGAGTTCTCCTCATTTAGTAAACCTACTGATAGAGATAATGATATAAAGGACAAGTATAAAGAAATTAAAATGAGAAATGAGAAATTAAAGTCACAATATATAAAGCTCACACCTACAAATCAAACCAGGCATGTCAGCTTTTGATGCCAAGGAGCGAAATATGGAAATATCCTTTGTAAAGCCAACTGTACAACAACGAAGGACATCAACTGATTACAAAAAGATTGATTTTGAGGTATTAGCGAGGGATATTCATCCCATAGACAAATTTTAATTCCATAAATAGGATGGATAAATGATTTACTCCACCCTTACAGGTAAATTCATAGCTTCCCATCAGTTGTAGAATTCATTGACCAATATCTCAACTAAATATCAGTTAGAGAAGGTCTCCTCACATGCCAAAGATATCAGAATCAAGTCTTTGGAAGACTAAGTGATTGAATTGGGACATGATCCCAAAGATATCAAAGCCATTGAACAACTGATAAAGAAGAAGAATGATGACATTGCAACACTAGAAAAGCAATTGAAGATACCTCAGCTACAACATCCCCAAACAGAGGAAGTCTTGGAAAACCAAACTAGACATGAAGAATTAATGGACTTAGTCCTAAAATTAAATTATCAGTTAATGGAAATAAAGAAGGAATTGGAAACTTTAATCAATTGAAGCAAGGTGATATTTCCACTACATCTGTAAATGTCATCCCAATAGTCTCAACAACTGTTCCTTCCACATTGGCAACCTCATTGGCTCCCACAACTCTTATTGCCACAACAGAACAGATTTCAACATAGTTTACATCAACAATAGGTACATCAGAAGAAGCAGCAAAATTGGTTAGAACTATGGAGGAAATGTCCATACAGGCTACATAAATGAATAAGCTGAAAGAAAAGGTGACAACCATGGAAACTAATTGCAAGTTTGATAAAATCATGCATAAGGAAAAAGTGCAAAAGGCTGCCAGAATGACTGAAAGAATAAAGGCCATGGAGAAGGACCTAATGCTAAAAGAACCTCTTGGGAAAGCTAACGAACTGTTATGGGCCAATATCATTAACTCAGTAAATGATATTTGACCATCTATTCATGTAATTGTTGAGCAAATAGATTTCATAAAGATGGCTACAGAAGCCATCCAAAAGGTAAAAGAGGAATTGGGAGAGATGCCTAAAGATGCCACCAGAATCACCTAATTCCTTAACAGTAAAAATAGATATGAACTTCAGGAATTGGAAATAGAGGACAAAACTGAAACAATTTTGGAAGTGAGGAAGGTCCCTTCCAAGAGAAACTTGATGTTAAACTTGGAGTACAAATGTCAGAATATGTAGGTAGCCATTGATTGATTTATGGCTAAGTTTCAAATTTTGAGAGAGAAAGGGTTACCGAGTCCCTTAGTCATAAATGACAAGCTCATGACACAACATGATTATAATAGCAAAATCAGAGAGCTAGGAAAGGAACATGTCAGTACATCAGCAATCAAGGCATTGCCAACAGGCAATGTACTATACTAGACATTTGAAAACTTGTTTTTACCTCCAGCATGAGGTAAAACACTTGTTTGTCAATAAGCCTACTGTTTCCAAGTACACCGAGGTAGATGAAATATATAGAAGGATGTTGAAAATCCAATTACCAAATGTTGAATTATGGGAGAAATTGATTGATTTACTATGAGAAATATGCAGTAAAAAGTTAATGTATAGTAAAAGTAAAACAACAAGGAAAGAAGATGAAGACAAGTCAGTAGAGTCAATGAGTGTTAGTGTCAAAGTGTATCTGATGGAAGCCAAAAACAAGTTGAAACTTCCAGTGTAAAAGATCAAACAACAAAGCAACATAAAGGGCTAAAATCAAACCATAAAGGCCAGTAGTACCAAAATAAACGGGACAACATGAAAGTCTTCATGCAAGAAGATATTTTTATTTCCTAGATTAAATGTAAAGCCAGTTTGAGATATTTTGTAATATATTTTTCTATATATACTTCACAATTCGAAGTATCTAGGGTGGATTCTTAGATATTTCTATAGAATTTTGATCAAAAGGACTGTAAATCTATTATATCATTGACTGAGCTAGCAAGCCGGATTGATGAATAAAGACAATATATTTCACGAGATTGATGTGTTAAGCGAAGTGCATACAAATATTTTCATATGTTATCGTTATCTTTCTTAAAAAATTTCCACAATCTTTAATGTATTTCTGAATCTGAATGCTATAACTAGAACAATATCTCAGAATTTGTTTAATTACTCTATGTTTTAATAGTTATGCATATAAATGTTTTCAAGTGATAGCGAAGTTAAGGAATTCTTAGTTTCTCCTTAGTTTAGGTTTTTTCTTAGTAATCCAGATCAAAGGATTCTTAATTTCACTTTGTTTTCGATTACCCTCTATTCCTTATTTATATCTTGGTCTTAGAATTCTTAATTTCTTACTCACCCTGATTAAAACCATTTCAACCTCCTGTTACAAAGACTTTCACTTTACTCTATGAGCTTGCCCTTTGAACATTCTGTTTAGTGAGTTGATCTGGTTCTGTTGCCCTTCTATTGACTCCATGGCCTAATGGTCTAAAGACATAATTTTATCCATCTGTTTCAAGGATCTCACCATCCAATATTGAGTATAAATAAAAAACACCCAGAACATTCATAACTACCCTGAAATCCTAGCAAACAAAGCTAAATCATTTGGAGAGAGCCCTCTCTGAGCATAGGTTGGCTAGAGCCTATGCTCCAAAGTTGGTTTGTGGTTATATCGGTCATTTTATTTCTTCTCATAACCTTTACAGAAATTTTTGAGTGATAACATAGTGGCGACCATATTGGGGATCAAGGAATCCTCAGTCCTAATAAAGCTTTAAGAAAATTCTAAGTCTACATTTTCAACCTCTTAAAGTCATTTGTTAGAAGTTATTTTGTAAAAATTTCACAAAAACAATTAAAAAATTTGGAATTATGGCTTCTATAAAGACTCATTTTAATAGGGCTAATCCAGATCCAACCCCTGCCCTAGTAGTTGATAATCCCAACCTAATTTCAAGAAAATCTAAAAAAGAAGAAAGTTTAGTTTTCCAAATACCATTAGTTAAAGCTAATTCACGTCTTGATGAGTGGTTATTTTTAGAAGAACTTCCCTTTGATGTGCCATTTGAACATTCATTATTTAGAAAAAAATATGAAAATGCAATCAATGAAATTGTTCTAGATCTTGATTTTATCGCAGACCTTGAAGTTCAACAGCCCAACAAATCAATTGATGAACACATTCTGAAATCTCCACAATCATCCACTAATACTGCCAAGACCCGTGAGCATTCTGAAAAATTTTCCATTACTTTGAATTCACTATTGTTCACTTGAACTTCAACAATAATACCTTTTGAAGTCCATTCTTCACCACCATTTATACCTACACTCCCTCACCAACCTATTATTAATCATTCATCATCTACTATTCCTGGTTCTTCATCCATTGTTGCATCATCTCCAAGTACCTCAACCCCACATCTCAGCCTCTCCCAACTCACAACAATGGCAAACATATATGCTCCTCTCATTTTACCTGCCCAACTTCATGCTATGCCTCCATATTATCAGAGTAAGATTTTCTTGTTTGATGCTACTGGTCATTATGTTGCCTAGTAGCATGTAAACAAAATGTCTGACTTTTTTTAATTGCATGAAATAGATAAAGCATATTTCCAGATGAGACTCTTTGCCCAAAATTTGGTTGGTGATGTCAAGAAGTGATTCAAAGCCTTCACTACCAACCATATTGCAGACCTGGAAAATTCCCAAATTTTATTTATTGATAGATGTGAAAAAATAAGAATCCCTTACAAATCCTTTCATAATATGAGAATATTAAAATGGGGCCTAATGAAACTGTTCAATATTACTGCACTAGATTCAATAATATATATAACACAATCCTACTTAACCTTAGACCCCCACCCGACTTAGCATTAATAAAGTTCCCTGATGGTTTTGACATAGATATGGCATACCAACATAGGGAAAGAAATCCCCCAACATTAGAAGAAATGCAAAGTGTAGTAGTTAGTGTAGAAGCTAATTTGTTAGCTAAAAGGGTTAGAGCTAGAAATGAAAGGAGAGGAACTGCAAAGAATGAAACTTCACCATTTGACATTAAAATAGATAGTTAAGCCAAAAGTATGGAAATACTAATGGATAGAATAGAGAAAATAGAAAGGAAACCTCAATGGGATAACCAACAAGCACTTCCAGTTAGAAACCAAAACATTGGGTAAAATGGACTAAATCAGAACTTTAGGCCTCCTTTCCAATAAAATTATGCAGAGACATCCCTCCCAAAAGATCCAGAATAAGATACAAAAATTAACCTAATGGGAATAAATAACGAGGACACCGTTTTTCTAACTCAAGATAAGCAGGAAGTGTATATGTTGTAGCAATTACAATTACAGTCTGGGGAATCATTTGGTTACAAACATGGATATGATTTTGCCATCTTTGACATTCATAAATAGTATAACCTAAGAAGAAAAAAGAATTTTGATGTCCCTGACCAAACTAAGAAAACAATACAAAATTAACCCAAGAAAATTAAAGAAGCCCCTGTTTCAAAAATCCTCCAAATTCTCCCTAGGGAAAACCCAAAACCTTCTAGCCCCACAATTTTAGACATAACCTTTAATCAACCATTTTTTGATCAACCATCCACTTTAATTCCAACTAAGGAACCAGTGGGCAAAGCTCAAAACATCAGATTTGAAAATCCAGTAAGGAGGTCCCCAGTAAAGGAAAAGAAGACAAGCCTAGTCAAATCCATACTACAAAAATTCAAAACCTTCAGACAGAAAAAGTCTCTTTTCTATTCAATTTGGGATCAGAGATAGCAAAGCTAAAGATTTCAGTTCCTTTGAGAGAACTAATCAAGAATGAAACTTATAAATCATAGATAACCCAAATCTCAAACGTTGCTGAAATGAGGATTCAGTCAACTTATTTGATGACCAACCAGAACACATATTTGGTCTAGATGTTAATGGGAAACCATTAGAAGGAGGAGTTCCACCTTTTTACATTAGCCTTAGTATCCATGACAAAATTCTACAGAATGTAACATTGGATTTTGGGGCCTCTCACAACTTAATGCCCAAATCAACGATGGAGAAATTAAACCTAGACATTACAAGGCCTTACAAAGACTTATTCTCATTTGACTCTAGTCAGGTACAATGTCTAGGATTGATTAAAAACTTGTGTGTCACTTTAGTCCAATATCCTACCAAAATCATCCTTATGGATATTGAAGTTGTTGAGATCCCACCAAAGTATGGCATGTTATTATCTAGATCATGGGGAGCCAAAATTCAAGGATCCTTACAACTAGATATGTCATATGCAACAACCTCTGTTTTTGGACAACTTAAGAAACTATGCCAAGAAACCTTAATGAAATATATGGTAAGTAGCCAGGATCGGCCTCAAAACTTTCCCATCTACTCTAGACACTCAGATATCGATTCTTTAATCCTGTATAATGTTGATAAAATACAAGAAAAAATTTCAGATAGTATTAATATGGAACCAAAATAAATTGCAGTTTCTACACAAAATGAAACTAACCAGACTACAGAACTGTTCAATAAACAAGATGATCAAATTGCTATAAATGATGAAAAGTTTGTTGCACCAAATAGTGTAAATATAGATAATGAGATGTTATGGCATTTAGAATTTGATGGATCAGTCAACGGTTTAGGATCAGGAGCAGGAGTGTGGATATATAATTTGGAAAATGATTACTCAGAAGGCCATGCATATAGATTGAATTTTAAATTTACCAATAATATGTCTAAGCATGAAGCATTGACTTTAGGTCTTAAGTTAGTTAGGAATCTAGGAGATAAAACCGTTTATGTCATGGGAGACTCAGAACTAATTATAAAATAGATTGATGGTGTATATATGACAAAGGGCCCTTGATTAAGTTGTTATAGGGCAACTATCATAGAAATACTTAACACTTTCCTAGAATCAAAGCTTGCAGTAATTCCTAGAAAACATAACATGCAAGCCCATAGTTTAGAAATGTTTGCCAACACCTACAAATTACCCTTCTAACCCAACCATCAGTACTCTGCTGAAGTTAGGCACAAACCTGCAATTCTAGACAGTTTCAATAATTGGAAAATATTTTCTAAAGACAAACAAATAAATAACTTTTTAATTTCAGAAGAAGAGTTTATCAATAACAATATAGATATTGATACATCAATAGATCTTGACAATAAGGATGAGATAGAAATAAATTGAGATTGATGAAATAATCAGTGAAGAAACCAAAGTAATTAATCTCAAGGATAACCTCTTACCAAAGGGATTAACCCCTCTTGAATATTTATTCGATTCAAATGATGTTCCTAGGAAACCTAAAATGGAACCTTCAAGGTCTGGTATAGAGGAATGTAATATAAGCACCGATGAAAATCCTAAACTGATCAAACTTTCAAAATTATTACCCCAACTGAAAAAATGAAGTACATTGAGTTGTTGAAATAATTTTAGGATGTCTTTGGTTGGAGTTATGAGGACCTCAAATCCTATGACACCAACATCATCCAACACACAATTCCTATTAAAGAAATTCAAAAGCCTTTCAAACAAAAACTTAGAAGGATTAATCATGTCTTATTACCTACAATTGTAAAAGAAATTCATAGGAGGTATGATGCCAAAATAATTGCATGAATCATATTTTCTGATTGGGTCTCAAACTTAATGCCAACCAGAAAGAAAACTGGTGAGATCAGACTCTATGTGGATCTTAATAACCTCAACAAAGTGTCACTAAAAGACAATTACCCTCTCCCCAAAATGGACCACATTTTACAGAGAGTAGTTGGATCAACCAGAAGGTCATTGTTGAATGGGTTTTCTGGTTACAATGAAATTTTGGTCCATCCAGATGACGAACCCAAAACTTCCTTTACTACTCCATGGGGCACATTTATGTATGTGAAAATGTTTTTTGGGCTAATGAATGCAGGAACCACTTTCCAAAGTGCTATGGATATAGCCTTTGCAAAATAAATTCATGATTTCCAGGTGATATATTTAGATGATATGACTGTATTTTCAAAATATGACAATCAACATTTGGATCATCTAAGGCAAGTTTTTATTAAATGTAGGAAATTTGGAGTCTCTTTAAACCCTAAAATGTCCTTGTTTGGGTTAGAAGAAGGAAAGTTATTAGGTCACATAATTTCAAAAGATGGTATAAGAATATACCTTGCTAGAATAGAGTCCATCCTGCAAATAAAACACCCTAGGAACATTAAAGAGTTACAAGATTTCTTAGGAAAAATTATTTTTCTTAGAAGATTTATATCTAATCTAGAAGAGTTAATTAGATCGTTAAATAACATGTTGAAAAAGGACTCCACAATAAAATGGACTGTTGAGGCTAAAAAATCTTTTGAAGACATTAAACTAGCCTTGACTAAAACACCTATGTTAGTCAGTCCTAAATTTAATAGAGATTTCATCTTGTTTTCCTTTGATTTTGAGCACACAATTGCTGCAGTTCTATTGTAGAAAAATGACTAGGGCTATGAACAACACATTGCTTTCTTCAGCAAAGCCTTGAGAGATGCCCCCTTCAAATATAATATAATAGAAAAGCAAGCCTTGGCTTAGTTGAAGCCATTAAGGACTTTAGGGTATACATCTTATATTCTCATATAGTAGCCTATGTTCCTAATTCAGTAGTTAAAGACATGCTAACTCAGGATGGTCCTGATGGGAAGAGGGGAAAGTGGATTTCTACTATATTAGAGTATGATATAGAAATCAAATCTTCTAAGTTAGTCAAGGGCCAAGGTTTAGTCAAACTCATGGCCAAATTGAATTGTTAGGCCTTGGATATAAACTTTATTGCAGCAATAGATAATGAAAAGGAGATGGTGACTCCACTAATCAGCCAAGCCTTTATTGAATCTCCTTTGTATGCTGATATTATTTATGTTTTACTGAATTTACAAGCTCCTCCTAAATTATCTAGGACTAAAAATAGGTTTTTAAAGATGAAATCCTTGAAATTTTGTATATTAGACAATGCTCTATTTTGGAGAGATCATGAAGGTATTCTTCTCAATTGCTTATTAAAATATGAGGCTGATAGAGTTTTGGAAGAATTTCATGAAGGTGATTGTGGAGGAAACCTTTACTAGAAGACTACTGCAGATAAAATCCTTAGAGATGGTTTCTACTAACCTACCTTGTTCGATGATCTCAAAAAATATGTGACCTCCTATCGCAAATGCCAAATTTTTGAGGGGAAGAAAAAGATCTTACCTTTAGCCCTCAAGCCAATCTCTGTAGAAATACCTTTTGAATAATGGGGCTTAGACTTCATTGGTGAAATTCACCCATGTTCCTCTGCCCAGCACAAATGGATCCTCACAGCCACAAATTACTTCACAAAATGGATAGAGGCCATACTGTTATATACATAGGGGGGATAATATGGGGTACAAAGGGAGGTACCCAAGGGAATAATGTAATAATGGGATGGGCCATAGTAATAATGTAATGGGCCCATGGTATTAGATAGATGGTATTGATGGAACCATGGTAATGACTCATGGTATTGTATGTATAAGGCCTATATAGAGGTTAGAGACTCCACATTGAGGGGTGTCAAGGAATATGGTATGAACAAGCATATGGCTTGTGGAGTGTTCTCCTTCCATAAGGAGTGAATGTATGGTGTTTCTCTACCTTAAGGGTTTGATATCAATAAAGTGAATTATTTCTATATATTTCTATCTTATTATTTCTGGGTATGTTTGAATTATCTTATATTTTCAAATTAGATCTATAACAAGTGGTATTAGAGCACTTTCTTGGGAAAAAAGTAGAGAAATTGTTTTTATTTATTTTTGTAGGATTTCTGGGGCGGCGAGTTTTCAGATCAGATCTATACATTTTAGAGAAAAATCTACAAAATATAATTGCATATCTGGATTTTTTGTGAAAAAATACCCGATTTAAAAAAAAAAATTGGCTGAATTGGAGTCCAGATGAAGGAGATATCGGTGATCAAAAAATGTGGTGTTGTAGACAATTTTTCAGGACGACGAGTTTGTGGCGCAGATCTGGACATCCTGGTGCAATATATATAAAATATAATTATATATCTGGATTCTTTGTGAAAATATATCCAATTTAAAAAAAAGAAATCAGTCAATCTGGAGTCCGGATAAGGGAGATATCGCTGATTTAAAATTAGCTATTTTTTTGCAGAAATTTTGGTGATGGCAGGAGAGTTGTACCGTAGATTTGAAATTTCAGTGCCTGGATCAAGATTTCTATCACATGGGCAGATGCAGAATGATTGTTCCATTTCTAAAAACAGGTCATAATAGGGATTCTGAGCAATATTGACTGAACTGTGACAATTTCAAATTTTCTCCAAGTAAGTGAATTTTTTTCAAAACCCTCTTCATGGCTTCTAGCAAGCAATATTTTATAGGGGAAGATAATGGTCTTACTATTGAAGAATACATAAAAAAAAAAAAGTCAGTATGGGCAAAAAATTGGAGGGATTCATTGTAGCTTGGTTTCAAAGATGAGGCTTACAAATGGTATTTCTCACTTGACGGCAAGTAGCTGACCAAACTCTCAGATGCAAAATTTGAAAAAGTCTTTTTAGACAAATGGTCTCGTGCTAGAAAAAAAGGAGAATGAGACACATAAGGGGCCATTTTCTACTGATGTCTCCTTATTGCAGGTTCATGGATTGATTCAGAAGGAGAAGATCATTATGTCTATAAATCCTAGTTGCAAGCATAGTTTTATCAATGTTAATTTGGCAAAAAAAATTGCAAGTTCCAGCAAAACATGTTGAAAACACACAGGGAATGATGACGATGTTCAAGTGTATAAGGATTTGAATATTTCTATGGATAATTATGTGATGCATGGTGATTTTAATACTTCAGAGATGGATAATATGAATGTTGTTTTGGGATATCCTTGGATGGAATCTGTGGGCACTATCAATATTAATGTGTAGAAGAAATTCATGAAGCTCTGGTATAAAAAGAAGAAAATTACATTACAGGATATTTCCATCAATAAACAGGTGGAGTCCACGGAGGTTGAAGCAGAAGATGTTCCAGAGACTGACATATTAGATGATGAGCCTTTGATGATCGATAATCAAATACAAACAGAGCCTGAAGCAGAAAAAGTTACAGGTGCTGATACATCAGATGAGGGCTCAGTGGTTAAAGTAATCTTGGAAGACAAGACACCACAGCAGGCACCGCAACAGGGTGAATTAAAGAAAAAGACACCATTGGGTAAAACTTCAACATATCATCACTCACATCACCCCGCAAGAAAACAACCAACAAGATGGCAACAAATTAGCCACAAGGATAACAAGCATGACAGATAAAGAGGAGCAAAGATCCACCTACTACACATCAACACATAAGAGCTACCACGGTCAAATTCCATCTCAAGCGAGCGGGGCACCAGTGAGATCGAGGGTTCACCTTTATCTTGCATGGTTAGATGCACATGCATGGTACCAATGGACTACTCTTTTGAGTAGATCTTATTATTTGTGTTCTTCCAATGTTTTAGGGACGAAACATGTTACGGGGGGTGGAATGTTATATACATAGGGGGATAATATGGGATACAAAGGGAGATACCCAAGGGAATAATGTAATAATGGGATGGGCCATAGTAATAAATAAGGTGGTTAACCCGAATCATATAAGGGACGACAAGTAGTTAGTAATAATATAATGGGCCCATGGTATTAGATAGATGGTATTGAGGGAACCATGGTAATGACTCATGGTATTGTATGTATGAGGCCTATATAGAAGTTAGAGACTCCACATTGAGAGGTGTCAAGGAATATTGTATGAACATGCATATGGCTTATGGAGTGTTCTCCTTCCTTAAGGAGTGAATGTATAGTATTGCCCTGCCTTAAGGGTTTGATATCAATAAAGTGAAGCATTTTCTATATTCAGATCTTGTTATTCTTGGGTTTATTTCCATTATCTTATATTTTTGGATCAGATCAATGTTATATACCTAGGGGGATAATATGGGGTACGAAGGGAGGTACCGAAGGGAATAATGTGATAATGGGATGGGCATAGTAATAAATAAGATGGTTAACCCGAATCATGTAAGGGACCACAGGTAGTTAGTAATAATGTAATGGGCCCATGGTATTAGATAGATGGTATTGATGGAACCATGATAATGACTCATGGTATTGTATGTATAAGGCCTATATAGAGGCTAGAGACTCCACATTGAGGGGTGTCAAGGAATATGGCATGAATAGGCATTTGGCTTATGGAGTGTTCTCCTTCCTTAAGGAGTGAATGTATGGTGTTGCCTTACCTTAAGGGTTTGATATCAATAAAGTGAATCATTTATATCTATTTTTATCTTATTATTTCTGGGTATATTTGAATTATCGTATATTTTCAGATCATATCTATAACACATACCTTCAAGACAAGAGACAAATATTGTTATCATAACCTTCCTTGAAACGAATATTCTATCAATATTTGGATGTCCAACAAAGCTCATTACTGATTGGCTTATTGACTTATGGACATCAAGTGTTAGAATTCCCTTCATAAAATTCATTTCCCTTCATTTCCCTAATAAAACCCCTTTTCCTAAGGTTAAACTTCATTTGCCTAGGAAAAGTAAATAAACCCCATGTAAATCCTATTTCACTCAAAAAACCCACAAAAGTACTGATGAGCCCCAGAAATGGGTTATTATATGGGATCATTTAGCCTCATAATTTGACTTAATCCACCATTTTCATTAGTTTATTGCATGTTTTCATTACATTTATGCTAATAGAGTGAATTGGGTTAGTCATTATGCTAAAAAGTCTAATGTGTGCTCTGTTGCAGGATTTTGGTCAATTTTGAGACAAAATCAAAGGTTTAATGAGCACTTCGCAGCCAAATACATGGAAGAACAAGCGAGAGGATTTGTAAGAAGGTGTCCCCTTCATTTACGAGCCGTTACCTCGAATTCTCCATCAAGAACTCGAAGCACAAGGGATAGCTAAGCAAGTCAAGTAGGATTGCTGTTAACTACAAGTTTTGGCAAATTTGTAGAAAGGTGTCCCCTTCATTTATGAGCCCTTACCTTGAATTCTCCATTAAGAACTTAGAGCACAAGCGACAGCCAAGCAAGTCAAGTAGGACTGCTATTAACTGCAAGCTTTGGCAGCCGAGTTCCTAAAATTTAGAGGGTTGTTGGGGTCCTCAATTTGTATAAATAAGAAGGCTTAGAGCGTTAGTTCAGCTAGTCATATTTTAGTCAGATTGTAGTTAGATTTTAGTCAGTAGGTTAGTCATTTTGTTAGTCTATTTTCGCACTTTAGTGCAGCGCTATATCAACACATTTTCGAGCTTTCTCTTACAGACAGTTTTTGGGATTTAACTATTATTTTTTGATCAATAAAGATGAATCCAACTTTGCACCATCTCTAATCTTTCTTAGGAGGCTGTAGCTATTGGGGTTGGGCTCAACCCAGGAGCCAGTACCTCCTCTATGTACTTTTATGTGTCTTTGTTGCATTCATAGAATAATTTCTACTATTTAGGTTGAAATCTTTCTTTGCTACGTAGGTTGTTTTTGATGATTAAAATAGCTTTTAATACTTCAGGTTGACTTGATAGCTTGGTAAATGAAAATATCTACAAAAAGGCCATCAAGCAATCCTTGATCCCATTTCTCCCTCCTTGGGACCATGAGTTGAGACCAAGGCATACTTGCTACCACAAAAACACTATTTTTGCCTTTCCATGGAATTGCTAGTGTTAGATTTTTAGTTGGAAAAGTAGATACCAGTTGTAATTGCATGTTTAAGATTTGTTCTCGGTTAGTTTCCATATTTATCTTGCATGATTTGCTGTCAATAAACTTCTATTCATCATGTTTCCATTTTTTTGGTCAAATTAGGTCAAAATAGATAGATCTTTGGTTTTCCTAGTCTTTATTGATCAGTTTTGGAAAATAGTATACAAAATGCCTGTGATACCTCCCTACCTACCCTTCCTCCATCATACAACCTGCTCCAACCCCTAATCCAAGATTCCTCCCCTCCATTTGCCACCCTTTTCTGATTTGACCTAATTTCCATACCTTTGTGCAACCTTGTTCCTTCCGTCCTTGAACCAAATCCAACCACCTTAATCATTACTTAGCTTCATTCACCAGGTACTAGACTTACTCACACCCTCATCTAACCTCCATCTCCACTTTTCCACCTTTCTTCCACCATCAACCCTCCAAAATCCCCTTTCGGGACATCCTGTAGAACATCTTGTAGAACCCTTGCATACTTCCTCTAGAAGTTCACGAGAGCGGTTTTTCAAGATCTGAACACTGTGAAACTCTCTGGAAGGGTGCTAGGGACCCCATAGGCCCTCTTCTCACCTTCCCAACCTCCTGCAAGCACCCACTCCATTTCCTTTTGTCAATCAACCTTTGCATAGTCAAAAATAGTTAAAGCACATGCATAATAATTCTACAAGATGTTCCTTTTCATATTTCACTTTAGAAGTAGCTTAGACACGTGCATTTTACCTTCCCAAGAGTCAATGGCATCCATTTCTGTAGCGTTCATCCTTTTTCTTGCACCAGTAGGGTTAGTCGGTAAAACTAGGGTTTGCTAGGGTTTGCATTTCCTTTCAGCTTTCAGCTTCTTTCTGCAAGTACATTAGCCTCCTTTGAGTTAGCTTTCATCCATCACAGTTAAAAGATTTTTCTAAAAGCTCATATAAGTTGGCTTAAGCTCCTAGCAGACTTGTGCCAGCTAATCCAATGACAACCTACGCCAAGAGCTAGTACTTGTGCATATAGCACCGTTGCTTCCAAGTTTTTTATGAACTACCGGGTTGATAAAAGTAATGAAGGGAGTCCCAAGAGTTGTAGCATTATTTCTGCAATACTAGAGCCCACCATCTTTTTGGTGCCATTTCTAGGGAAGTGTCAGAGTATTTGTGATTACTGCTTTTCTTCTATTTTCTATTACAACCTTTTGCTAAGTAGTTTATTTCAGTTAGAGTAGAGGAGTTGTCTCATTTCCACTATGAAATTTCATTTCTGCAAAAGTAGATTAGAAATTTTATGCTTTCATTTCATTTCAGCAAACGTATATTAGATATTTTCTACTTTCATAGAGTAGCATTTCAATTCCGCAATTTTAATTCTGCAAGCGTAGATTAGCATTTCAATTCTACAATTTCTAGTCTGCAAGTGTAGCTTAGCATTTCATTTCTGCAATTTCATTTCCGCAACATAGGTTAGTCCTTTTCTGATTTCATTTCAATTTTTCATTTTCATTTCAGCAAGATAGATTTTAACTAGTTGCAGTTCAATCAATTTTAGTTTTGCAGGTACAAGCAGAAAAAAAAACCAAAAATCAGCCAAAAATATTCCCTTTTATGCCTCGTAGGAACAGAGACAATGCAGGAAAATTCTTACCCAACACCCCCACTACATCAGTAAGTCACCCTTCTCTATTCTTCAGTGGTAGTGATCTAGAAGAACCTATAGTGAACCTGCAGAGATATATGAAGATCCTATATAGAAGAAGAGCAAGAGAACATTCCTCTTGAGACCATGGCTGAACATAGAAACGGTATAGGAGATGAGGAGAGAATAGAAGGTGCCTTTCCCATCCAAGAGACAAGTGGCGACCTGAAAATGAAAAACATAAGTCCCTCAGCCTTACCTCACTTCCATGGATTGACCACTGAAGACCTTGATACATTCCTATTTGAGTTTGTGGTCCTTTGTTGAACTTATGACTATGCAGAAAACGAGCAAAAGTTGAAACTCTTTCCCTCTACCCTCAAGGATGCAACCCTACGCTGGTTCATGGGGTTACCTGGAAATAGTATCACAACTTCGTCTCAAATGCAGAAAGCCTTTAACAACAAATACTGGGACTACTATAGGTCAAAGGAAATGAAGGGAGAAATCTTTCAGGTGACCATGGGAAGTGATAAATCTTTAGAAAACTATGAAGAAAGGTTCCAACATAGTTATAAAAGGACCAGGTGTACACTTGACCATTAATCTTTGAAGCTGGTTCTGCTCCAAGGAGTCCTTGAAGACCTTCTAGATACCCTCCATTTGTTAGCTAGCGGAGACATCTACCAACTACCTTATGATGACATAAAAACTATGTTTAGAAACCACTCTAGGGTAGCCTGGAAAAGAGGTAGGGGGAATCCACTTTCAGCTAGTGCCACCTTCTTCAAACATGAGTTTACAAATCAGATGGAAGACATTAAAAGTGAGGTGAGACAGAGCATTCCCATGCAACTGGATACTTTCCGAATCCAACAGAAGAAAGAGGAAGCTGAGAGGGCTTTGGCCATCTTTTGTCTCAGATGTACAAGGAAGCATCCTAAGAATGAGTGTCCATTGCACTTAGTAGAGATATGCTTTGTTTGTGAGTAATACCACCATACAAACTAGTGCCCAACCTTACGCGAACTTAAAGCCGTATACCAAGGGGCTGAGGGAGCCACTAAACCACTCTACTTCCTCAACCAAAGCAGACCGCATGGATCTAGACCTTACCAGCACGGGATGCAAGGGACATCCCAAAATTATTACAACCCCAACCAATCTACTCATAAACCTTCTTGGGGTCCCCCTGCTCATCCTTTCTGGACCACACCTGCTCCTTGGTCTTATCCATCTCAATACCATAGTCAACCTATTGCTCATTCATTTCATTCTCATGTTCAACCACAACCTTAGTGGAATGCACCTCAGCCAGGGTGGAGGCCCCAATACAACTCTCCTCTCGCTATTTTGCCTCCACCACTTGCTCAACTACAACCATCGCCTCCTGCTCCACCAAGGCAGCCCCAAATTCTTTCTCAACTCGAACCCAAATAACATGTAGGCTCAACAAGTATATAGTGGGAAACCACCTGTCCAACCACAACCCCATCCACATCCATCTCAAATATACACCCCCACTCAACTACCTATACCACCATTTCAAAACCTGCACAATGGAGTAGCTCAATCCAATTGCAAAGCTAAGGTACAACACTTCCAAACAACTCCTCTTGAGCTCAATGATATTCACCATAGCTCAGGAAGAGTATTGCAAAAAAGAGATTATATTGACAGCATTGAAGGACCACATCCAGTAAAAGAAGATTCAAAAGAGGAGATCAAAGTACCATGGGCTGCACTTGATGAAGAGAAGACATCAAAATTAGAGATCAAGAGAACTCCCTCATGGTTACCATCAAATGCTCCATGTACTCAAGAGAAAAATCAGCAAAAAGAGGAAGTTGAGAAGGTCATGGTAGAAGGTGACATGAAGAATGATCCAAATCAGGAAAAGGGCCAAGGATATCAGAGCTATATTGAGATATGGTTCCAGACGGTCACTAAGTTGTAGCAGTACTCTCTTCCTCAGCTATGCTTGGTTCCTTTAAAGTCAAATATTTTGGTCTCTGAAATCTAGATACCTATCAAAGCATGCATTTCAAGCCTCCACATCATTTTGTTTATCATCTCGATATGCACATGGCTCCATTGGAAGTATTGTTATACTTGAAAATGATTTTGTTTTTCATGTAGGGTAGGGTAGAAAAAAAAAATGAAAATAAGAAGAAAATAAAAATCTAACGTGAAGACCTCCTCAGAGGCGCCTCAGATTGGCTTATTGATTGAAAACCTCCATGAGGCGGTCAATGGGTTGGAAAGAAGAGAAAAGAAAAAAGAATAAGATCCCTGGGTGAAAACCTTCCTTGGAGGTGCCCAGGGAAGGAAATTAGGGTGAAAACCTCCATAAGACGCCCTAGTTCTTTAAAAAAAAAAACAAAGAGAAAAAAAAAAAAATCTAATTTCTGTTGAATAATTGTAGGTTGCAGGAAGGCCATCGCAGGTTAGGAGGATGTCACAAAACAAGGACAGAGGTTAGCACTAGGCTGCTAACATCCCTCA
The DNA here is from genome assembly GCA_000404065.3 of Pinus taeda. Classification (NCBI taxonomy): domain Eukaryota; kingdom Viridiplantae; phylum Streptophyta; class Pinopsida; order Pinales; family Pinaceae; genus Pinus; species Pinus taeda. The sequence continues at coordinate 21,850 of APFE030625307.1, read as the reverse complement.
CTATCTATTCCTTCATAACCACTACCCTTTCCTAAGATTTGGTCTCATTCGGACTAGGATTTCACCTTCTACAGGAAGTTTTGTGTCTTCTACAGGAAGTTTTGTGTCTTCTACAAGAAGTTCCTGTAGAACCTGTGAACAAGCCAAAATCAATATCAAAAGAGGACTCGAAGGTTGTGAATCTATCTATGAGGCCTGTAAACATTCCTGTTTTCATCCCTCACCCTTCTCCATCATTTTTTCCACCTCATTGTGCTTCTTTTCTAAAAATTGTGTTTTCTAAAGGAAGTTCCTATAGAAATTATAGAAAGCTAGAAAAGGATTTCAAAAAGCAATTTGGAAAACATGGAAGTTTCATAAAGGGTTCATAAATCCTCCTACAATCTTCAAACCTCTCTCCCATCAATTCCAAGTCTGCATTATAGCCCAAGATCATCTTTTCCTTACTGTGCAAACACTGCAGAATGCTCTGATACAAAAATACATAGAGCAGAAATGTATTTTTTCCCTAACTTGAAAACTATGCATCCATTTAAAAAACTGTTACATGGGGAGTTGTATAGGGATGATGGCAACATGCCTAAGCAAGTTCAGCCAATTCCAGTGCACGGTTTCCAAGAAATTAGCCTCCATAAACTTCAACCATTTTTTCATTTTCTCCATATCTATGCATCCATTTCAAAACCTGTTTCATGGGGAGATGCATATGGGTGATAGTAACATGCCCAAGCAATTTCAGCCAATTCCAGTGCACAGTTTCCAAGAAATTGACTTCTGTCACCTTTAGCCATTTTCAATTTTTCTCGAAATATGTTCATCCATTGACCATAATTTTGCTATGGGAGGTGCATAACGATGATAGAAACATGCTCAAAAAATTTCAGGTCATTCCGATCTATCGTTTGGGAGCTATGGACAAAACAAGTCACTGTCCTGTAAAAATTCAGCACCAGCAGCATGAGGGTGCAAATCTAAATGTTGAAACAGACTCTTGCAGCTTAGATACAGCCAGAGGATACCTGCACAAGAAAAATAGACATGTATCAGCAACCAGACCAGTATGCATCCATAAAAGCAAAGGCATGCAGTAGAAGGAAAAGCCACAACATCTCACAATAAACGCATTCAACTTCCAGGTACATGACTAAATCCATTCCTCTGTTGCATGAATTTAATTTAAGAACTGCATGGAAAATGAGATGGTTGTGATTAAACAAGATTGGTGGCCAGGTAACTGGCCACCCTCACCCAGTTCGGACAGCGCCTCGTCTAGTTCAAACAGTGCTCAGTGGGTGCAATCCGCACGTGTGCTCAGGCATCCTGGGAAGAAACTAAAAACAAGTAGTGGTGGTTGTTTAAACTCTAACGTAATTGATGGAAGTGATTAGGGCAAGCAGCATATAGTTTCATAACAGCACTGTAGTCTGCATGGGACCAACGCACATCCAACCACCTCATCTCCTCACCATCTATCATGCAAGTAGTTAAAAGACAGCCCAGTTAACGCATTCACAACATTCCCAACTGGAGTACGCGTCCACCACTTCCAAAGCAAATAACCAGTGGTCCTCCGCTAGATTTTTTCCTATTTTTTTTAAAATCTCCCACCTATTGGGCTCTACAGAAAGCACAGTTTCATTCTACAAGAGCCGGGTGACTTCTACAGGAAGGCTTCTACAGGAAAGGCAGAAAACAACCCTCCAGAAAGAAAACCTGGGAAATTCATCGAATTTCAAGCTGATAACGAGGAAGGATTGGGAAAACTTCTCTATGCATGATTTGTTTGTGCAAAGTGGTGAATTGAACATAGCATGAGATTTAAAAATGATAGTAAAAGTTTTTCTGTGCATTGAGAAAAAAGTGAAAGTCTGCCTGCATATTTCACTGAGTTTACCCAGTTTTTTTCTCTACATCCGAAATCTCCTCGTCATTTTTAATTTCCCTGTAAAGAAGATACATTCAGTAGCAGAAGCCAACCTATGTATGTGAAAAAACCCGAATTTACATATCTATCAATGTGCCGAAAAAGAACCTGTGTACAGTTTCATTCTACAGGAACACTGCCTACAAGAAGATTTCTATAGGAAGGGCAAAGAGCAGTTCTACAACCAGAAAATTTGAGACTTTTGTCAAAATTCAAGCTTGAAAAGAGGTAGGTTGGGGAAACTAATTTGCATATGATATATTTATATAAGGTGGAGGATTAAAAAAAAAGTATTGGGTTGAAAGAAAGGAAAGTGAAGCTTAAAAGTCTGGCAATGTTTTTTTTCCTTCTCTGAGTTCTACAGAGTCTCTCTGTTTTTCTGCTCTACATCCAAAATCTGCCTTTTCCATTCTCACATTCTTTTGAAAAAACGTATGCAACCATAGAATCCAACCTGTGAAAAACCAAATTTGCAAGACTGTCCACTCTCCGAAGAAAAAACATTGTGTTATAAATATTCTATGTTCTGTCAAAAGTATTAATTTTTCTCAAAAACAGAGAAGCAAATTCAAGTTGGAAATAGTTTGAAGAAAAAATTGCAAATTGATTTTATGAAAGAGAAGAACATGAGAAATTCCTGATTCCAGAAAGACAAATCTCGGCCATTTCTCTATTTCCAGTTTTGAAAGTTTGTTTCCTCCCTCCTCACCTGAACATTTCCAGCAGTGACTACACATCATGATAGGGATATTTTTAGAAATATGGCAGGGGACGATGAGGAGGATATAGAGAAAGAGGAAAAGACCAAAATGGAGAAAGAAGAACTTGAAATAGAAGAGGAAATCAGAACAAAAGATGAGAAGGAAGACCCAGAACAGAAAAGAAAAAGACTAAAGCAGAGAAGGCAGAAACTAAACAAGATGAGAAGAAAACTAAAACAGAGCATTAGGAAGCAACGCTAAGAGACACACCCTGAGATATCAGGGACACAAGCAGAAATAGGGGGCATAGGGATTTCTACAGGAAGTGAAGGAAGAGAACAACAAAAAGAGAAATACACTAAAATTATGGCAAGGGAAGTAGCCGTTGTGCTTGCTGCATTAAGCACACCTACAAAACAAAAATAAAAAAGAAAAAGGCAGGCCTCCATGTATTTTAAGGCCAAGAAAAGCACAAGAATTCAAACAAGCAAAATAGGAGGAGTAGTGGAAGAACATGGACAAGAAGACAAAATTTTATGGCACACATAAGCAAAGAACTTCAGAAGCTTGGGATGATAGGGAGGCCACCAGAGTCATCCAGGATGAGGAGATGGATTAGTTACTCAAAGGATGAGCAACACCTTCAGTAGGGGGTGATGATGAGCCCCAGAAATGGGTAGTTATATGGGCTCATTTAGCCTCTTAATTTGATTTAATCCACCATTCTCATTAGTTTATTGCATGTTTTTAATTACATTTATGCTAATAGAGTGAATTGGGTTGGTCATTATGCCAAAAAGTCTAATGTGTGCTTTATGCAGATTTTTGGTCAATTTTGAGACAAAATCAAAGGTTTAATGAACACTTGGCAGTGAAATTCATGGAAGAACAAGGGAGAGGATTTGTAGGAAGGTGTCCCCTTAATTTATGAGCCCTTACCTTGAATTCTCCATCAAGAATTCGAAGCACAAGGGGCACCCAGGTAAGTCAAGTAAGACTGCTATTAACTGCAAGTTTTGGCAACCGAGTTCCTAAAGCTTAGGAGGGTTGTTGGTGTCCTCAATTTGTATAAATAAGAAGGCTTAAGGCCTTAGTTCAATTAGTTAGATTTTAGTCAGATTGTAGTTAGATTTTAGTTAGTAGGTTAGTTATTTTGTTAGTTTATTTTTGCACTTTAGTCCAACTCTGTATGAACACATTTTCGAGCTTTTTCTTGTAGACAGTTTTTGGGATGTAACTATTATTTTTTGATCAATGAAGATGAATCCAACTTTGCACCAGCTCTAATTTTCTTAGGAGGTTGTAGCTCTTAAGGTTGGACCCAACCCAAGTGCCATTACCTCCTTTATGTACTTTTATGTGTCTTTGCTGCATTCATAGAATAATTTCTGTTATTTAGGTTAAAATCTTGCTTTGCTACTTAGGTTGTTTTTGATGATTAAAATAGATTTTCATACTTTAGGTTGACTTAATAGTTTGGTAAAGGAAAATATCTAAGAAAAGGCCATCAAGCAATCCTTTATCCCATCTCTTCCTCCTTAGGACCATGAGCTGAGACCAAGGCATACTTGCTGCCACAAAAACACTATTTTTGTCTTTCCATGCAATTGCTAGTGTTAGATTTTTAGTTGGAAAAGTAGATACCAGTTGTACTCACATGTTTAAGATTTGTTCTTGCTTATTTTCCATATTTATCTTGCATGATTTCTTGTCAATAAACTTCTGTTCATCATGTTTCTGATTTTTAGGTCAAATTAGGTCAAAATAGCTAGATCTTTGGTTTTCCTAGTATTTTTTGATCAGTTTTGGAAAATAGTGTGAAAAACACCTATGATACCTCCGTACCTACCCTTCCTCCATCATACAACCCACTCCAACCCCTAATCCAAGATTACTCCCCTTCATTTGCCACCCTTTTCCGACTTGACCTAATTTCCATACCTTTGTGCAACCTTATTCCTTCCATCCTTGAACCAAATCCAACCACCTTAATCACTCCTCAGCCTCATTTACCAAGTCCTAGACCTCTTCACACCCTTATCTAACCTCCATCTCCACTTTTCCACCTTTCTTCCACCATCAACCCTCCAAAATCCCCCTTCGAAACATCTTGTAGAACATGCTATAGAACATCTTGTAGAACCCTTGCAGACTTCCTCTAGAAGTTCACGAGAGATCTCAACACTATGAAACTCTCTAGAGGGGTTCTAGGGACCCCTTAGGCCCTCTTCTCACCTTCCCAACCTTCTACAAGCACCCACTCCATTACCTTTCGTCAATCAACCTCCGCACAGTCAAAAATAGTTAAAGCACATGCATAATAATTCTACAAGAATACTCAAAAATAAAAAATAATGTTCATTTTCAAATTTCACTTCAGAAGTAGCTTAGACACATGCATTTTACCTTCCCAAGAGTCAATGGCATCCACTTCTATAGCTTTCATCATTTTTTCTGCACCAGTAGGGTTAGTCGGTAAAACTAGAGTTTGCTAGGGTTTTCATTTCCTTCCAGCTTTCAGCTTCTTTCTGCAAGTATATTAGCCTCCTTTGAGTTAGCTTTCATCCATCATAGTTAAAAGCTTCTTCTAAAAGCTCATAGAAGTTGGCTTAAGCTCCTAGTGGACTTGTGCCAGCTGATCCAGTTAACATCCTGTAGCAACAGCTAGTACTTGTGTATATAGCACCATCACTTCCAATTTTGTTACAGACTACCGTGATGATAAAAGTAGAGAAGGGAGTCCCAGGAATTGCAGCATTATTGCTGCAATACTGGAGCCCACCATCTTTTTGGCGCTGTTGCCAAGGAAGTGTCAGAGTATTCGTGATTGCTGCTTTTTTTCTATTTTCTACTACAACCTTCTGCTAAGTAGTTTATTTCAGCAACAGTAGAGGAGTTGTCTCATTTCCACTCTACAATTTCATTTCCGCAAAAGTAGATTAGACATTTTATGCTTTCATTTCTTTAAATCTATGATTAAGTGTTAATTAAACCCAAACCACCGAAGTTTAAATCACTGCCCCCAGAAGCCCATGCTTATATCACCCGTGCATCTCCCTTGCCCAACTTCCATCCAATCACCATCTTCCTTATCCGACATTCCACAGCCATATTGGCTACACCTGACAACCTACCTTTACCCACCCGATAATGTGGTTTTCCCCACCTCAGTGACTGCTATGTGTCGAGCGCTGGAGTAGATGGAGTGACCCCTCCGAAATACTACCCGACCCTCATAAGTGGTGTGATGGCTTGGGAAACGACGTCCCCGCTCAACCTGATAAACCAGTTCATAAATTTCCCACCAAAAAATGACCGTTGCTCCGTAAGAAGGCTAAGAATCCCTTTTTCACCTTTTTTTGCTTATTCTCTTTGAGAAACCTATGCAAACCAGTGCGACACTTACAAACCTGAATACTAACAATTAACCCCATTTCAATCTTGAAAGAAGTGGCGAAGACCACCTTCAAAGCTCTCAGAGCCCTTTCAACCTTTCATCGTCATCCAGAACACCAATTTGAAGTCAATTCACCTAAACTCCAAGTATTTGTGAATGAATTACCGGTCACCCTCTCCAATTTGAAAGCGTTCAGTCTGTGAAGTGTTTTAGTTTAGTAAAATTAATTGAAATTGCTTTAAAATCAAAATTCTCTACCCAGAGCCTTTTGAAAGTTTCCAATTTCCATCAGAAAACCTATAAACAAACCTATGAAAGCCAAATTCAAATCCAGAAGAGCTGAATTATTTCTTCCACTGTCACCATGGATATTAGACCTATCACTACTCCTCATTTGGACCTAGACCACCTCCCACTGGCAGAGAGGGACTTTCAAATCAGAGACACTAGTGCATATGAGGTCATGCTCAAACTTCATTGTTTGAGTAGGGATAGATATTTGAACCATTTTGATGGCATTAGTCTTTGGGAGTCCAATTTGCCCAAATACCAATTTCCCCAAGTACATATCTTTCATGAAATTGTGCATATGTGCCATGCCTATTACATTCCCAATGAAAGGGCTATAATATGCCCTGACAAGAAGATTTTTTTTCACAATCACAGCTGAGTCAATCAATGACATGTTACAACTTCAGCCAGGTCCAAACCTAACCCCACTCTCAATTTGAGTTCCTCTAGACTAGCTCAATTGTTTCAAATGTTCATTTTAGAAGAGCAACACATTCCCAAAATTTCCCCTCCATATGTTTCTGCCATGTTCTCTAAAAGGGGAAAGCAAATCATAACCACGATATCATGTATTCTAGGCTGCACCACTGATGAATTTATTGATGAGCTTATTCTTCCCTTCATGTCCATTTACACCCGAGGAAAGCCTCCTGCTACCGTGTATGATTATGCCTAGTTCTTAGCTGAAAGAATGCATGAATAGTTTACTAGGATGCACAGTGAGAGAGTATTCAACTACTCATATGTACTATACCATATGTTTTTATATTATCATTCAAACAAATTTCCATTCACCCTCTATAAGCTGGACACCAAAGGCTAGCCCAAATCTGTTATCTTTTGGACACCACTCTTTCACAAGTATTCCTCACCATATACCTATACAGACTTCATTGATTTGTTTGTCCATCCAGTCATGATCATATTGATAGGAAGTCATCCACCCAGAATAAGTCAACATATCAGAAGATTCCTCTAGTTGTCGAAGTAGTGTAAGGTGGGATATTGGTAACTTTACCAAAACCGCACAGAAATAAGAATCTATGGGTGCCAACTAGCACCATACAAACTGCCCAAATAGCTCCCCATGAAGTCATTTTCTTTAGATTATTATAGGAAGATAATGAATTGAGATGAAGTAAATTTTGTCTCAGCCAAGAAAAGAACATAGTTCAAAGTGTTGAAAATAGCAACAAGAAATGCTAAAAATAGCACTGTTATAAATAGCATTTTGGGATACATTCCAATTTTAGTTAGTCCCTAAAATAAAATTGAGAATTAAAATTCGAATTTGATTTTAGCAGATGTTTGTAAAATAATTAATTAATTCATCTTAGTTAATTAGTTGGAGAAAATCAAACATGAAGTCTATGTGAAGACATGCAATAGTTTCCCCTTTGATTGAGGAAGTTATCCCTTGATTAAGAAGATCAGGATGAGTTGTACTTTGAGTTTTAGTTACTTAGATTAGTTAACTGAGTTAAGTCCAGTTAGATTAGTTCCAATAGGTTGTGGAACTGGTTGCGAGTTTAGTTAGTTAATGCATGCATGCATGTAACTACTGCACTTTAGATAACTGAATATTCTCTCATAAATAACTCATGCATGTCAGCTCAATCAGAGACCCAGTCGAGATCAGACAATGGGACAATGTACTATCAGTTGCAAGAATATTCCATTGAGGATATCTCTTGAATGTAGAAGGAATTCATTCCTTGGAGCTTGCCCAGTTACTTCTAAGTTTGGTGATTTGTATGAGAGGGGAATTCACAGAGGTGGAAGCCAAAGAACCTAGGAGAAACTGTGTAAGGAAATAGGAGGCTTGGAGGACTGGGGGAAAACATATGTTGTGTCTATTCAGTTTATGAGCAACATTGAGGGATTGTACTAAGAGCTGGGTAGCTTGTGAGCGAAATATTTGTGTAATCCACACATATTTCCACTTGTATGACAATACAGAGATCAGGGTTTTTACTTGAGGCTTTCCCCAGAGTATTCTTCTACATTCATGTGTGATTGATTTCTCATTCTCTATTATATGTTTTCTATTTGATCTTTCTAAAAATTGATTAAGCTTCAATAATTTTGATTGTAGAAGTAGATCAAGTAATTTTCTTTAGTGTATTGCATTATCAGGTGATCTATAGTGGGAAATTCTACATGGTATCAGAGCTAGTTGATTTATAGAGAAATTTCTACATGGTATCAGAGCAAAGGTGATCAAAGTGAAGAACAATATACAAAGAAGGGAGAAGTTAGAAGTTTGAAGTTTTTGATTACAGAATTCAAATTCTTATCACATCTAAAATTTCACCAATAGTGTTCAACGGTTTGAGACTCGAGTATGCCCTTGATGGCAGCTCGAATTATATAGCCTAGAAGGATCGCATGGAAGTGGTATTAGAGGACAACGGTTTGAAGGACTTCATTGATCAAGAAGTCCCCAAGCCCGCAACTGCTAATGCCCATGAATTGGAAGAATGGATGAAATTTGTGGCTAGAGCAAGGAGAATCCTTCTGGAGGGAGTTCGAGACCACACAGAATCGAGTCTCCATGGGAAGGAGACAAAGTTTTTAATGTGGAAAACATTGAAGAATCTATATCAAAACAAAAACGATCAGAGGAAGATAGCACTGAAAGACAAGCTTTAGAAAATCAAGTGTGAAAAGGGCGACACAATCTCTACTTATCTAAACAAGCTCACCACCTGTAGGGATGAGCTTGGAAATGTAGGGATCACAACAGCCGGTGATGCCATGGTTAGCCTTGCTCTCCTCAGTCTTCCTAAGAGCTGGCATAGCTACCAAGACTCTATAATTGGAAGAGAGAAACTGCCAGATTGGGAACGACTTTGGTCGGATCTGATGTAGGGGGAGATAAGGAGAAGCACCAGAGATGGATCTTCATCAAAACAAGATGATGAAGAAAATCTAGCCTTAGAGAGTAAGGTGAGGAAAGGAAAGGGGAAGGTGTCCCATTCTAAATCCATTTCTCGCCATGGTGGGAAGAAGATTGACAAATCAAAAATGAGATGCTTTCATTGTCATGAGGTGGGCCGCTACAAATTGTCTACAAAAGAAATCCAAGAAAGGATCCTCGAAGGGATTAGATGGTGAAGCACTGGCCTCATAGTTCAAATTAGATTTCATCCTCATTGCATGTATGGTTTCATCGATTGTGGGGTGTGTTTGGTACCTAGACAGTGGAGCCTCATTCCACATGACCTATGACAAGAATCTTTTCAGTACCTTGGAGGAGAAGGATCTGCAGATGTGGATCGAGATGGGCGATGATCGAAAGTACCGTGTTTTAGGTGAAGGTACAGTTGTGTTTCAAAGGGAGCATGGAGCTACTCTCACTCTAACTGATGTAAGGTATGTGTCGGGTCTGAAGAATAATCTTGTGCCCATCACTATGTTGGAAGACAAAGGCTATGATGTACTCTTTAGTAAGTGAAAGGCATTCCTGAGGCATATCCGCGCTGGACAGACCAAGAGGATTGGGATTCGAGTTAAGAATCTCTACAAGATGGAGGTAGATGGCTGTGCTACATTGAGTTCCAAAGCAGAGTTGGTGCAAAGCCAATATGTTGGCGAGCTATGGCATAGATGATTGGGCCACTTGCACCATGGGAACTTGAAGATCATGCAGCAGATTTCTACCGGACTTCCCAAGGGAAAACTAGAGCAAATGGATACATGCAATGGTTGTACCTTGGGTAAGTATCCAAAATATTCCTTTCAGGATTGAGATAGTAGAGCTAGAGAAATCTTGGAGCGAGTTCATACAAATGTGTGTGGACCATTCTCTATAGCCTCCACCACTAAACAAACGTATTATGTTATTTTTATTGATGATTTTTCTCGTAGATTTTGGATCTACTTTATGCAGAATAAAGATCAAACCTTATTAAGGTTTTGTGAGTTTAAAGCCTTCGCAGAGAAAGAATCTAGAAAGAAAATAATGGCCTTGCATAGCGACAATGGTGGAGAGTATGTCTCCCAAGAGTTTAAGGACTTTTTCCCAGCTAAAGGAATTAAACAAGAGTTGATGACACCCCATAACCCACAACATAATGGGGTGGCTGAAAGGAAGAACATATCCATTGTGGGAGTAGCTCGAGTGATGCTGCATGACCAAATCCTACCACATCATTTGTGGGCTGAGGCATGCGATATAGTAGTATACTTACAGAACAAAAGCCCGCATCATATACTGGGATTGAATACACCTATGGAGGCATTTTCCGAGAAGAGACCAACTGTGAGTCACTTCAGGATCTTTGGATCATCAGTTTATTGCCATGTGAACAAAGATGCCCGAAAGAAGCTAGATCCAACAACTGAGTTAGGGATACTTGTGGGGTACACTGATACACCCCACAACTATCATGTGTTCTTGCCTACCAGTCAGAGGAAAATGATACATAGAGATCTAAGTTTGACAAGCAGAAAGCCATGCATGCATCACTTAAGAGGGAGCTCAAGTTGCATGCAGAGAAGGAACTTTTAGTTCCTAAGGAGGAGGAGCCTCAGACTGACGCAGAGCAGCCGCATGCAGAGGATTCGACAGTGGAGACATCCACTCATGATGATTCTTCTAGAGATGGGTGGAAACACTCAAGGGAAGTTGACAGGTTGATGCTGGATGTGCCAGTGAATGTGGAACATCCATCTTCTCGGTGCAGATAGAGGAGGTCAGCTGAGCGGTACACTGGTTACAAGGTCTTGGTTGGGGAGTGTGTACAGATTAAACCTTCTTCATTCGAGGAAGCAGTCCAAAAACCATTCTAGCTTGATGCTATGATGGAGAAGTATGACACCATCATTCGAAGCCATGTTTAGGATGTTTTCCTAAGACCGAAGGACAAGTCAATGGTGAGTTCTTGATGGCTTTATAGGGTAAAGCAAGCAGCTGGGGGTAGGGTAGAGAAACATATGTCAAGTTTTGTTGCCCGTGGTTTTTCACAGGTCGAGAGGATCGACTATGATGAGACTTATGCTCCTGTAACAAGGTACTCATCTATCAGATTGATGTTGGCACTATCAACTCAGATGGGTTTGAAGGTCCATTAGATGGATGTGAAGACTGCATTGCTCAATGGGAAGATTGAGAAAGAGGTGTACATTGAGTAGCCGGAAGGTTTTGAGACCTTCGATTGTGAGTCACATGTGTCCTGACTCAATAGGGCTTTGTATGGGCTGAAGCAAGGACCTCGTTCTTGGTACACTGTGATCGACAACTATTTCACCAGGTTGGGCTTCACCAAGAGTGAAGAAGATGTGAACCTTTACAACATCATGGTAGAAGGTAAGCCATTGGTAATTGTTCTTTATGTTGATGATCTGATATTGACAGGTGATGATTAGTTTATCAAGTCTTGTAAGGAGGACCTTGTAGGAGAGTTCCACATCAAAAAGACATGGGTCTTATGCACTACTTTATAGGCATGGAAGTGTTGCAGAAGGATGGGGAAGTGTTTGTGTCTCAAGGAAAGTATGTCAATGAGACACTCAGGCAATTCCACATGGAGAAGTGCAAGCCCATGCAGACTCCTCTAGTTGGTAACTGGAGGAAGGAGGATGCTACTTCAGGTGAGGTAGTAGCTATTATTGTTTATTGGCAGCTTGTGCGTTCACTGATGTATCTAGTGAACAAACGACCATATTTGTGCTTTGCGGCGAACCAATTGAGTCAAGCTATGGTTCATCCTACCAAGATGTTTTGGAAGGCATCGAAGCATGTGTTAAGATACCTCAGAGGCACATCTTAGTATGGATTGTGGTACAAATGGATAGAGGGAGTGAAGCTTCATGGCTTCACAGATGCAGATTGGGTAGGGAGTACATCAGACCGAAAGAGCACTTCAGGAGGAATCTTCAACCTTGGTTGAGCTACAATTTCTTGGTACAACAGGAAACAAAGGTCAGTTACACTTAGCTCAGTAGAGGTTGAATACATGGTTGCCAGTCAAGCAACATGTGAGGCCATTTGGATGTGGAAGATTCTATATGGATTGTTTGGTCAGAGGATGGATCCAACTGTGATCTACTGTCATAATCAGAGTTGTATGAAACTCTATGAGAATCTAGTATTTCATGATAGGTACAAGCACATTGATATCTGATATCATCATCTTCGAGACTGTGTGGTGAAGAGAATCATGTTGTTGTTGTATGTTTCGATCGAGGAACAAGATGCAGATATTTTGACTAAGGAATTGTCAAAATGCAAGTTTGAGTTCCACAAAGACAGGATTGGGGTGACAGATAATCCCTTTCTTGCTGAGAGGGAGTGTTAAAAATAGCAACAAGAAATGTTAAAAATAGCACTGCTATAAATAACATTTCAGGATACATTCCAATTTTAGTTAGTCCCTAAACTAAAATTGAGAATTAAAATTCGAATTTAATTTTAGAAGTTGTTTGTAAAATAATTAATTAATTCATATTGAGTTAATTAGTTGGAGAAAATAAAACATGAATTCAGGAAGTTATCCCTTGATTAAGGAGATCAGGATGGGTTATACTTTGAGTTGTAATTAGTTAGCTCAGTTAACTGAGTTAAGTCTAGTTAGATTAGTTCCAATAGTTTGTGGAACTGATTCTGAGTTCAGTTAGTTAATGCATGCACACATGTAACTACTGCACTTCAGATAACTGAATATTCTCTCATAAATAACTCATGCATGTTAGTTAAGTCAGAGACCCAGTTGAGATTAGATGATGGGATAATGTAATATCAGTTGTAGGAATATTCCATTGAGGATATCTCTTGCATGCACAGGGAATTCATTCTTTGGAGATTGCATAGTTACTTATGAGTTTGGTGAGTTGTGCGAGAGGTGAATTCACACAGGTGGTAGCCAAAGCACCTAGGAGAAACTGTGCAAGGAAATAGGAGACTTGGAGGACTAGAGGAAGACATATGTTGTGTCTATTTAGTCTATGACTAGCATTGAGGGATTGTACTGAGAGTTGGATAGCTTGTGTGCTAAAGCTTTGCATAATCTGAACATATTTCCACTTGTATGATAATACAAAGATCGAGATTTTTAGTCGAGGCTTTGCCTAGAGTATTCTTTTGTGTTCATGTGTGATTGATTTCTCATTCTCTATTATATGTGTTCTATTTGATCTTTCTCAAAATCGATTAAGCTTCTGAAAGTTTATTTGTAGAAGTAGATCAAGTCTTTTTCTTTAGTATATTGGATTATCAGGTGATCTACCGTGCGAAATTCTACACAGAGTCAAAAACTAGTTAGGCCCTTTCATTTACAACTCTAGAGAAGCAGGGCAGGAAGTATATAAGATTGTACAACAAATGAAGTTCCAAAATAGTTTTATATGGAGATATGACCCTCAAGGGTTTATGAATAAACTTAGACAAAAGGTGAAATTGAGGCCTTACATTCATCATCCCATACTAGAGATTGAAAGATATGCAAATCAATCTAAGTGGTTGGAAAACACTCTCGTAACCAAGGATAGTACAAAGGTAGATGTTGAAAATACCTTGATTGATTTAGAAAGAGAGTGTGATGAAAGCTCATTCCTACAGGTACCACATCAAGAAGCAACCATGAGTACCCCCACTATTTTGCAAACTCCTTAAAATGAGGAAGATAATCCCAAGAAGAACAAGGAGGGAGCGTCGACTTCAGGCATGGACACATTCAATATGAAATATGAAGGAAGCCAGAGCAAAAGGCCGAGGATCAATTCTATTTCAGAACAGGAAGACATAGAAGGCTCAACATAAAGCACTAATACTGAGTTTTACATGAGCAAAGGCACAACTCCATCTAGGGAAACACAGGAGCCATCCACCTCATAGACCCAAATGTTGGAAAGACAGCTAAGGGTACAGGTCTCCTCATTTAGCAGACCTCCTGATAGATATAAGGATATAAAGGACAAGTATAAAGAAATGAAAATGAGAAATGAGAAATTGAAGGCACAGTATTATGCACAGTATATAAAGTCCACACCTACAAAGCAAACCAGGTTGATGTCAACTTTTGACATCAAGAAGGGAAAGTTGCAAAAGTCCTTTGTAAAGCCAATTGTAAAACAACCAAGGACATCAATTGATTACAAAAAAATTGATTTTGAGGTATTGGTGAGGGATATTCATCCCATAGACCAAATTCAATTCCACAAATGGGTTGGATAAATGATTTACTCCACCCTTATAGGTAAAGCCATAGCTTCCCGTCAATTGCAGATTTCATTGACCGATATCTCAGCTCAATATTAGTTAGAGAAGGCCTCCTCATAGGCCAAATATACCAAAATCAAGTCTTTGGAAGACTTAGTGATTGAATTGGGACATGATCCCAAAGACATCAAAGCCACTGAAAGACTCATAAGGATGAAGAATGATGACATTGCAGCACTGGAAAAGAAATTGAAGATACCTTAGCTACAACATCCCCAGACATAGGAATTCTTGGAAAATGAAATGATACATGAAGAATTGATGGACTTAGTCCTAAAATTAAATGATTAATTAAGGGAAACAGAGAAGGAATTGGACACTTTAATTCAATTGAAGCAAAGTGATATTGCCGCTGCATCTATAAACATCATCCCAAGAGTCTCAATGAGTATTCCTTCCACATTGGCAACCTCGTTAGCTCCCATAGCTCCTATGGCCACAATAGAATAGATTTCAACATAGTCTACATCAACAGCAGGTACATCAGAAGAAGTAGCAAAATTGGTTAGATCTATGGAGGAAATGTACTTACAGGCTACAGAAATGAATAAGCTGAAAGAAAAGGTGACAAGCTTGGAAACTGATTTCAAGTTTGCCAAAATCATGCACAGGGAAGAAGTGCAAAAGGCTACCAGAATGACTAAAAGAATAAAGGCCATGGTGAAGGACCTAATGCTAAAAGAACCTCTTGGGAAAGCTAAGAGACTGTTATGGGCAAATATCATTGACTTTGTTAATGATATTTGGCCATCTATTCAGGTAATTTTTGAGTAGATAGATCTAATAAAGATGGCTATAGAAGCCATCCAAAGGGTAAAAGAGGAATTGGGAGAGATGCCCAAAGATGCCACAAGAATCATCCAGTTCCTTAATAGTAAAAATATATGTGAACTTTAGGAATTGGAAATAGAGGACATAACTGAAACAATTTTGGAAGTGAGGAAGGTCCTTTCCAAGAGAAACTTGATGCTAAACTTGGAGGACAAATGTCAGAATATGCAAGTAACCATCGATAGATTTATGGCTAAGTTTGAAATTTTGAGAGGGAAAGGGTTACCTAGTCCCTTTGTCATAAATGAGAATCTCATGATACAATGGGATTATAACAACAAAATCGGAGAGCTAGCGAAGGAACATGTCAGTACATCATCAATCAAGGCATTGCCAACATGAAAAGTACTATACTAGACATTTGAAAACGTGTTTTACCTCTAGCATGAGGTAAAACACTTATTTGTCAATAAGCCTACTTTTTCCAAGTACACTTAAGTAGATGAAATATACAGAAGGATGTTGAAAATCCAATTAGCAAATGCTGAATTATGGGAGAAATTGACTGATTTACTGTGAGAAATATGTCGTAAAAAGTTAATGTACAGTAAAAGTAAAACAACCAAGAAAGAAGATGAATATAGGTCAGCAGAGTCAAAGTGTGTTAGTATCAAATTGTTTCAGATGAAAGCCAAAAACGAGATGAAACTTCAAGCATAAAATATCAAACAACAAAGCAGCATAAAGGGCTAAAATCAAACCTTAAAGGCTAGCAGTACCAAAATAAATGGGACAACATGAAAGTAGTTTAACAGATATCCCTATCTTCATGCAATAAGATATTTGTATCTCTTAGATTATATCTCAAGCCAGTTTGAGATATTTTGTAATATATTTTTGTATAAATACTTCACAATTTGAAGTATGTAGGGTGGATTCTTAGACATTTCTATAGAATTTTGATCAGAAGGACTGTAAAGCTATTGTATCATTGATTGAGCCAGAAAGTTGGATTGATGACTATAGACAAGATATTTCATAGGATTCATGTGTTAAGCGAAGTGTAGACAAGTAGTTTCATATGTTATCATTATCTTTCTTAAAGTTTTTCCATAATATTTAATTTATTTCTGAATCTGAATGCTATAACTAGAATAATATCTCCGAATTTGTTTAATTACACTATGTTTTAACAGTTATGGCTATAAATGTTTTCAACTGATATCCAAGTTAAGGAATTCTTAATCGCTCCTTAGTTTAGGTTGTTTCTTACTAATCCGGATCAAGGGATTCTTAATTTCCCTTTGTTCTCGATTACCCTCTATTCCTAATTTATATCTCAGTCTTAGAATTCTCAATTGCTCTCTCACCCTAATTAAAACCATTTCACCCTCATGTTCCAAAGACCTGCACTTTACTCTGCTATCTTTCCCTTTGAACATTCCCTTTAGTGAGTTGATCCAGTTCTGCTACCCTTCTGTTGACTCCATAGCCCAATGGTCTAAAGACATCATTTTATCCATTTGTTTTAAGGATCCCACCATCCAATCCTGAATATAAATAAAAAACACCAAGAACATTCACAACTAACCTGAAGTCCAAGCAAACAAAGCTAAATCATATAGAGAGAGCCCTTTCTGGGACTAGGTTTGCTAGATCCTATGCTCCAAAGTTGGTTTGTGGTTACCTCGGTCATTTCCTTTATACTAATAACTTCTAGAGAAATTTCTGAGTGATAACAGTACATACATTTTGCATTCATGTATAGAATGACTACTATGGATGTTGGTTGATAGTTAACTCTTAATATAAAGTTGTTCATGAAAACATTTTGTAAAATTGAATTATAAAGCATGGTACAATTTACATGATGCATGGTTTGATGCTTAATGATTTTACATATTTAAGTTCATGAATATGTAGAAATGAAATGAAATTTTCATTTTGTTAGTTCATTTTGAATGATAATCTTTATAATGTTAGCATATGATTCTTAGGTTTTGCTTAAATTTTATTTGTCAAGTTATTTATAATGAATCTAGTAAAATTGCAAATTACAAAACATGGTACATTTTGCATTTGAAGGAATCTTATAATTTGGTGTAGATGTCTAAAACAATCATAAATTAAAGTTTCATTATAAAATGTATAGAACAGCTATTATGGATGTCGATTGATAGCTAACTTTTGATATAAAGTTGTTCATGAAAACAATTTATAAAATTGTATTATAAAACATGGTGCACTTTTCGTGATGCATGGTTTGATGCTTAAAGGTTTTACATATTTAAGTTCATGAATATGTAGCAGGAAAAATATTAAGAGCCACCCTAAATTTATATGTATAATAAATGGGCGAACACCCATGATACATAGGAAAAATTGGGGATTTTTTTAAAATATGTATGTATATATATATTTATATATATATATATCTATATATATATATATATATAGATAATTTTATGTCCAATCTCTCACCAGATTATTTATCTTGTAAAGTCATGGCGAATCTTTCACTGAATAATAAAACATTGTGAAGTCCTAGCAAATGTTTTGTTAAAGTATGAAGCCATATATGATAATTGGAAAACATATTCATGAAAATGTAATATACTAACATAAATTTTTGGAAAAAAGAAACATAATTTTCTCTTCCTATAAACAATGTTGCAAGTTTCAACTCCCGTGTTTCTCAAGGTTCTTACTATACACTCTTTCATATTCTTCTATTAATTTTGATAATATTGCACAACAAAGTTCTTGTAGGTGTTGATCTTGACCACCAATTCTATCAAGATAGGAGAGATTAATATTTTCTCTACAACTTTTGTCAGCTATGAGAGATTAATGTTTGTACAAATTTTGTTTTACTTTCCCCCAACCTTTGTTTCCTTGAGTGTTTCCATCGCTACATTGTTGATTCCATATCAAACTCATTTCTCAAATGCCAGCCTAATTGTGACAAAGGAATTTCTTGTTTCTACAAATTTGTAGCCTCATTGTAAGGAGAAGTTGTTATATTTGTAGGGAAATTTATAAACACTTTCATTCGCTCTCTGGGTAGTTTTTAAGCCATCGACCTTTAGGTAGTTGATCATTCCATATGATATTTGGTCATTACACTTTTTTCTTCAAGAAATATATAAGTTATGAAAGTCATTCCACAATGTCATGAAGTGTTCAATCGACAGAATCCCATACCCATGAACCTTACCTATGGACTTACGATGCAATATTCTATTTTGAGTCATTGTGTTAAAGTCCCTCTCCTTCTAGTAGGCTTCATGCAAGTAGGAAAATGAAACAGGGCCCCCTTACTTAGTGGCCTTCCTTTCTCTTACCTGAATAGTTGAATCTTACACAACCAACAAATGGTTCCTACCTTGAATTATGGAGTTTAGTAGACCAACAATAAAATATTTATGTAACTCTGGTCCCCACCACCTAAAGACCTTATGGCCCAAAATTCTTGTGATGAACCAAAAGAGAGTTGTACATAATTTCCAATAACTAAAATGGAAAAATCAACATCCAACATATTGGAATAGAATCTGTTAATGCCAATGCTAGGAAAGCACATAAATTCATAAGAAAATTCAGCTTAAAACATTGTTCATCACTCTAATATACACATGGAACCAAATCTTACCAACCTGGTTATAATCACTGAAGCCCAACATAAAAGTTAATAGAGGACACTTTTGATCTTGTGAGCACATCATATATCTAATATAGATTTTCAGTGCTAACACTAGATAATGGAAATTGGCTAGAAAATGATTCAACTGACTTTTTGAGATCAACAATGCTATTTTGTAGCTGGAAATTGTATGACTTAATAAACTCTATAAAACTTTTTTAATTTTTCACTTTTCAGAGAGCTCCTAGCCTTAATCGTGGATAAAATCTCCAACCTTAATAAATTCATCCTCAAGAATCCCACAAGTGTTTAATGCAAGAGTCCCTATGCATATACCACCAGGAACCATAACACTTTTATCACCTGAAAATGCAAGGTATTAAAGTAAGCTATATGATCTCATTGACAAAGGAAAACCAATGAATCCATTACATCTAAATATA
This sequence comes from Pinus taeda, assembly GCA_000404065.3. Lineage (NCBI taxonomy): Eukaryota > Viridiplantae > Streptophyta > Pinopsida > Pinales > Pinaceae > Pinus > Pinus taeda. The sequence goes on along the minus strand of APFE030625307.1, from coordinate 2,459 downwards.
CAAAGAAAAACTTCAAGTAACCTGGTACAAAATTCTTTTTCGGTGTGATAGAAGCAACATCCAAAAAGTCCTCTATTTCTCCACCGTCAATGATCTATCCAATCTCATTAATATATACCATGTTTCATTAAACCAACTAAATAAAAAAAAAAATCAATATACAAGTAGGTTGTGTACCACAGCATATGAACAGAGGATCCTTACCAAGGGCCTCAAATAAAATAGAACTAGGTGATTTTCACTACTACCAAACACCAAATTGTAACCCAAATCCATTAGGCTCTTTGCAAGGGCTCGACAATTTGCTACAACATAGTAAAACTATTTTACCTTAGATAAGAAACAAAATCCATTCAAAAAATAATTCACATTCATGAATTTTACAAAATCTTAGACATGTGAGAGCGATACACTTGTACTTGATAAGCATTGAACTCTGTAGTTAAATCATGTTTTAAAAAAACAATCAACCCTCCTATGGTATGGTTATGTGGTATTGCCTAGAAAGCCACAAGTTATTTCATGTATATTTTAGAAATGAAATGATACAAAAAATCGATATATCCAATATTATGATATTAGTGAGTAGGAGAACAATATGGGTGATGGAGGAAAGGAAGGAGAACTCAAATTGACCGGTAACCCTGTGTTTATGCCTCGGAAATCGTTGCACCAACATTGAGGGAAACCACCCAGTCCGGACCTTAGTGCAGCTCCTTTTCCGTTTGGGGTAGTGGCTCCGACTGGGGATAATGGGACCAGTTTCCCAGAAATAAATAAATGGGATGAATGAATACTTTGTAGATAATAGTAGTGATAAGTGAATGACTAAAACTATTGACAGCTATGTAAGTAAATAAAACTATCCCGGGTATCTATTTGAACTTCTAAAGCATAGCTTTTGATGTTCTATATCATAAAAATACAATTATATAGATGATTGCATTCTCAAAACACAGATATTAAATTAATCAAGATTGTTGTACCTAAATAGTTAGATACAGTAATTAAAGCGATACTACTAAACTTTAAAGGTTCATACCATCAATGCATACATGATTAAAAAAAATAAGGCATATCATTTGAACATCCAATAGTGGTATGAGCAAGATTTCCTGTTATTATGCATGCATACAATTAATGATAGCAAGAGTAATTACGCAGCAAAATCATATACACAGAATGAATTCAAACAAAGGATAAAAATACCATTTGAATCGTAAGCCACTCCCGATATGAATCACTATGTATGGCTTCTACTCCAATGCATAAACAATCTTTACATCAATGACAATAGTGCACAATTGAATCAAGAAATTTCTTCATTAGAGTAAAAGCAAGCGGTCGAGTTTCATAAAAAATATAAAGGCTGAAGCACAATAGTGCAAACTTCAGTCTGTTAAGTTTTATACAAAATTTTACGACCCTTTCTAAATGCATGAAAGGGTCTATAAATATTATGCTAATTTAAAATATCTACAAAAACAGAAAAGCTAACTAAGCTGATGTCAATAAATTGTTGTTGCTATTTTTTCTGGCAATCGGAGGAGTTGTATGATGAATCACTCTGTCGATTGTTTCCCCTTAAACCTGAGTTGATTGATGGTGAGCATTGGCTCAACTTCAGGAGGTTTGTTGAGCCTGGAACTGAGCTGGGCAGCGTAGGTGGAGTCTTGGATATCGGGGATCATACATTGAACGGCATCAGTTAGGCATTTGAGAGCAGATCGTTGCTCATGCGGCTTGATTAGAAACTGCCAATATGCTTCTATGTCTAAAGAGTTAACTGTGGTAATTGACCTTGCTCTGCCCTCTAAATTAGGGTAGCATGTTTGTTCCAATGTATTTGCAGTAGTAATTTTGCCAGGCGTGCATTGGGAAACAATATTGGATAAATATAGAGTATCATTTACTAGATCAGCCAAATTACCAGCGGTTAATGTACATCTTGATGCTGCCCTTTCTGCCTTTAATATTTGTGTCTGCCATTCTGTAAACAATATATTTTTATGGACCTCCAGTATCCGAGGCAAATTGGCTTCTTTACCTGACTTTGAATCTTGCCATTCAATATAGCCTGTGATATCTTCTTCAGCTTGATTGTATTGTTCTCTAGCCTTTTCTACCTGCTCGCTCACAGTCGTAGCTAATTCACAGAGTGGTTCCGCTTGAGAGAGGGATTGTGCCAAGAGTTTAATTTGGGATACAAGCGCTTTGTTGATTATCATTGCCTCTTTTTTGAATTCTTGTATCTGCGCATCTCCCTTGGTAGCTTCCAACTGTGCTGTAATTTGAACAATACGTTCATCTTTGGCCTTCAAAGATTGCTCATTTGTTGCTTTTAGCTGCTCCAATGCCTCTGTCAACTCACTTTGCCTCTGTATGGCTGCCTGGGTGATCCTCTGTTTCTCTTCCTGCCATTGCTGCATCAATTGGCTGTTGATTTTCTGCTGTTCCAA
>APFE030625302.1:0-20724 GCA_000404065.3 Pinus taeda | reverse complement strand
GTTAATTTTTACACAAACATATGCTTCCACAATTCTAAATCTTCTCCAAATTTGATTCATAATCTTCGTGAAACACACCACGTTAGTGTAGTGAAATAAGAAATATTTTAAAGAAAAGTCAAGAAATCTTTCTTTACATATAAATATATATTTTTTAATATGTTTGAATTTATTTAAAAATGAGCAATTTCTATCGAATCTATATGTGCATGTCCCAAGTAAGATCCATTTTTGATATTTCATTCACTTAATTATTCATAAATATTTTTAATATTTTCACTCATTATTTGTTCACAATGGACAGTGCAGATCATTGTCACTACAAAGCTCTCACAAACTGTATAATTCATATGGCTGGGCAGTACTTCTTAAGCAAATGCTATGAACTTTGCATGGTATTTACATAAAATTGGCTGCACGAGAAATGAGATCCAAAACTGCATTTCTAATTTTTCATTTGCACGCAAAACAAATAAAGACATTCTCATTTTGTCTTCTAATTTTGTTTACCCCTTATGTATCCCTATGTAGTTGGATGGAGTCATTCTGCGTTGAGATCTTTGGAACTCTATCAGGAATGAATAATAATGGTGTGTCAAGCAAACTTCAAATTCAATTTGGGTAATGAAAAGCATAACAAAAAAACACGACGTTTTCGTTGAACCATACAATTACTGTAAAACAATTTTAAAAAGGGAGAAACAAAATTTTAAAATTATCATAATTGAAATTATAATAATAAACAATTATTTTTAGATCTTTAGCCTTTAATCAAAATCATCACCTCTGGATGAGTAAAAAGAGAATATACTTGATGTGAATGACATTGAATAGAAGAAATACACACTAGATATCAATGAATGCTATGTTATCATGAAATGGGTGGTACAATAGCCATACAAAGTTTCTGAAATGAGAACTATCACATATACAATGTACATTTGTCTTAAGCATTATTCTATTATGGCTTTTATCACATATACAATGTACATTTGTCTTGAGCATTATTCTTATATGGCTTTTATGTGGTGGATAGATATATCCTTGCATGAAAAAACACATGTACAAGCAATAGCACAGTAGAACTCAAAGCTATTAAGATCCCTTGAGTCCTTCATGTTGTACGAGCTAGCATGATACAAATAAGGAAAATGACACATAATAGAACAAAACATAAACAGTTTCAACATATCTTCTTTTTTTGAAAAAAAGTGAAATGAATGTTGTACTCTGATGTTATTTACAGGTGGGGAAATGCATTTCTGGGTGTCTCCTAACATAGTTACAACTCATTAAAATTGGGGCCACCGTGACTGTAGCACCTCGACACCTGGACACAGAAATTGGGAGAACTGAGTGCTATATCATGCTATAGATTGTGCTGACAATGTGAAGTCTGTTGTGCGCTAAAGAAGGAAAAGGCAACCCACCCTATCAAGCCTCCAATGTGACCATATTCTACGTGAGCTAAAACTTCCTAAGAAAAATTGATTCCAAATGGTCATTGTCCTTACAATATATTTTCATATTATGATCTCATATTCACACCATTAAATAAAAAGGGTTCGACATCACTATTTTATAAGCGATGTGGTATTTTGGGTGGTTATATCCTCTTTTTTTAAAAAAAAAGTGAAATGAAGTGTTGTACTGTGATGTTATTTATAGGTGGGGAAATGCATTTCTGGGTGTCTCCTAACATAGTTATAGCTCATTAAAATTGGGGCCACCTTGACTATAGCACCTTGACGCAGAAATTGGGAGAACTGATTGTTGTATCATGCTATAGGTTGTGCTGACAATGTGAAGTCTGTTGTGCGCTAAAGAAGGAAAAGGTAGCCCATCCCATCACGCCTCCAATGCGACCATATTCTACGTGAGCTAAAACTTCCTAAGAAAAATTGATTCCAAATGGTCATTATCCTTACTGTATATTTTCATATTATGATCTTATATTCACACCAGTAAATACAAAGGTATCGATATCACTATTTTATAAGCCATGTGGTATTTTGGGTGGCTTCATTAGTATTTTAATTTTAGCACATGTAGATGGTGTGGTAGGGGTTGTATAATTATGTGTTGTGTAAAAAACATTGGTGGTAAGTTGCTAAACAACAGGAGCACAGCAAAAATTTAGAAGAGACGGTTAGTATAGTCTCATCAAAATTGCGTATGAAAGATGAAGAAATTAAGATTATTAGATAGAGGGCTACAGAGCAGCATGAGTAATGCAAGCCACTGTCATGAAATTGAGTATCTACAAAAGATTCAAGTAGTGTCAAATCAAACTCAATTCCCATAACAGCGTTTGTATTGAACCGCTTAATGTTATCACTAAGAAATGTAGCTACAATGCAATCTGATATGTGCTTCAGAACACCCCTAATCACATTATCCAAAACCTGCGAAGGTAAGTCTTCAAAAATATTCCAATAAAGAGACTTCACAAGGTCCTTTGAGGCTTTTTCTTGACTCATGAAACTTCGCAAGAACCCTGACTATCAAAGATCCACAACAGTTATGGGGTTGAACTTACTACATTTTAAGTTTGTTTTTGCTCAAGCATGTATCTCTTGAATGAAATCTTCATGGCATGCACATTGAAACAAATCAAGTTATTCATGACGAAGAAGTTGTGGTATAAGAACAAATTGTGAATGCACTTGAACACAACATTGTAAACATACTTGAATACAACATTACTATACATATTCAATAATGAATGCACATTAATTGTTCAACATATATGCAACCTGAAAAAAAGACAATTCCCTTGTTTAAGAGAATCAGGACTACATTGCAAAGATCAAGTTAAAGAGAAACCACAATGGAATTTGGTAAACAATATTTACAACCATATGTATTTTTCACAACTTTGTTGTCTCCCAGGTCCCAAATCCAAGGAAATATCAGCTCCTTTCATCATTCTTACCACAACATTGAGCACAAAACAACCTTCTGCATTCAGGGCATTTTGACTCTTTTATAACAACAACAGCTGGCTCAGTTGAGCTTCCTACTTCAAGCACATCCTTCAACAAGAGTGCCGAGCAATCCTTGAATGGGCAATAGAACTTCTGAGAACTAGGAATCTCTTTTCCACCAATATGCGAGGCATTTTTTTTGGAGAGTGAAAGGCATGCAAATAGAGCTTGTTTCTCAATTGTATTGGTCTATTGAGTTATGAATAACGTGTTAGGTAAGACTTTTTTACGAAATTGGTAGCCATGCCATCACAATTTATGATTGTTTGTTTGAAAATATACATGGATCAAAAGGAAATATTACATGGATCAATTGTATTGGTCTATTAAATTCCTCTATCTAAGCAAAGGGCACTTCCAAAAGTAGGATAATTGTTTTTTATGACAATAGAATTCTGTGCATGAACACCAAATTCAAGGAAATGACTTCACTCACACAGAGAAAATGTCTAAAATTTGACATCAAATTTACTAGCACGTTGGCTTTCATAGATTGACATCTCGAGTCCTGACAATAAATGAAATGTCCATAGGAGAAGCATCCATTATTTGCACAACAGGACTTTATTGATACATGATTCATAAACCTTAGTCTTTAAATCAAATTTCAAGAGGATTTTTCAAAATTGAAAAGTACATTTTTTTGTCTGTATTACTGAAATCAAGAAAAGGAATAGCTATAAGTAGGGAAGCTAATTCTATAAATTGTAATGCACCAGAAACTGCCAGTGTCATAAAAGGAACTTTTCATAATTATATAGTCATCCATATCCACAAATTAAAATAGATAAAATGCATTTGTACCTAGGAAAAGAATAATAAATATATCTCAAAAAATACAGAAGTATTTGGATATAAAAATGTTTCACAAGTATTTTCATACCAAAAACAGAAAAGAACAGATTCAAAGAACAAGAAGAATTGGATTCATTTACAACTATAGTTCATTTGATGAATATTCTGCTTGAGTATTAAATATACGATTTTTTCATACAAAAAGAAAGTAATAATGGAATTCAAACCCTATGGCATAGATCCATAGAAACTCATACAATAATAGAATCCAATCTCTTATCTCTTTTTCACTATGAAGCAATTATATGAATTTTAAAAGGCTAATAGAAACAAAACGAAACTGTTATTGAACTCACAGAAAACCAATGGTCTAGACTCCAAAGCCTTGATGAGTTATAGTCCTCAAATGAAACCTAGCCAAGTAACTGCTTTACGTAGATCTCTTATGGAAACCTACCCCAGATACGTCACTATTGATCTGTTGATCTCATAGAAAAACAGTGCTATAAAGGCTGAAAAACACAAACTACAGTCCTTAATGTGGAAACTCAGCCCAACAGGTGTCTTATTTTTATTGCAAGGAAGCCACAGAAAGGATGAGTTGCAACATCAAAGTCAAAGTTAAATGTATTAAAATGTTGCCCCTAGGAGGGGATTGAATTCCAAATACATAGTCACAGAACTGATTAGTTTTAGCTTTTATGCATTAGGAAGAAGAAAACCTCAAATTGCTGCAAAATTGCTAGATAGAAGTCCAATATCTTAACAACCAAGCAGTCATAGAAGTACCTTACAAGTACAACTCCCAAGTGGAAATACAAGTATATGCTTGATCGAATACATTTGCACAATTCTGAGAACCCCAAAAATTCGTATAAATCAAATACAAAGCAGGACATTGGTGGTGCAACTGCTCTTATAAACATACATAGAGGTGAACATCCAGTACATCTTCAAATCTCTTGGCTACCTTTAGTATAAATAAAACTAATACACCCATTTCCCATACATTTTAGCTGAAAGTAAATTTGATCTGCTCCTGATAGTTCACTTCATGGGCGATTAAGACCACGAAAGTAGATGGTACCATAATTCTTCCCATGTAACCATGAAACATCCCTTTTGAAAACAATGACCAATGAAAAACCAGAATAAATACATACACATAAAAGTATTACTTATTTCTTGGCCTTTCTTGTTCCCACACTCTATTTTTCACTGTGATTGGTTTCATCCTCATAATTAACAACTCCATAATTATCATCATCATCTTTCTCTTCTTTGGAATCAACAAACCCAAGACGAGCTGCATCTTTTGCCCACTCTACAATATTCTCTACCTCAGATTCTGAGATTCTTTCTTCATCATCAACATGTTCTTCTCCCACATCGTTAATTGACCCGAAGAAGAAGAAATCCCTAAAACCCTACTCCTTTATAGCTTAGTGGAATCTTGAACAGAAGCTAGCAGCTTTTCCACTTGTTCCTCTTCAGAATCAATTTCATTTTGCTTCACAAAGCATGTTTCTCTAGAATCACCGATTTTTTCTTTCTGGGTTCCTACTGTTGTCTCACGGGAATCAATCCCCTGAATTTCTTGTGGCTCAACCAAACTTTGGGACTCACTAATTACAATATTTTTGGCACATGAAGAAGATCTCAATGCCGCCAATCTCAATGAAAGTTCTTGCCCCAAAATTTTCTCCTCTTCTTCATCAATCAGAACCCTAGATTTACCGCCAATTCCTTCGTTTTCTCTAACATCCCCAACCAAATCTGGATCCTTCTCTACATCATTCTTTTTCCCTCTGTCATTATCTATGTCGTTTTCTAAATCACTACTTTCCTTCTTATCTCTAATTTGGAGTTTGTTGGACTTACCAATTGGGGTTTTGCAGGAGGAGGAGCTTTGAGCTTGGAATATCGACGGGCCAATTCAATGTCAAGTCCAGTGGAGTCGAAGCCTCCAACATCTTAATTCACCGGTGAATGTAAGGGTTTGGTTGATCTGTGGGAGTCGAGATTATGTTGCAATGCACTTTCATCTTCGAACTGTGCGGTAAGTTGATTGACCTGTTCATCATTCTCTTCTCCTCTCAGCAACCTGCTCCAAATTGTGCTGCTGGAAGACCTTCCATCCATTTTATTTTTGAAGTGTCAAGGTTGTGTGTCTTCTAGTTTAGAAACTGCAACGTCTCAGTGCAGAAAATTAATAGGCTTTGTTTCTGGTTGTTCACACAAATAAATCTTGTGAAAATAGAAACGTAGAGTCAGCCGAGAAATATTTATTCAACCATTGGGACAAAATTGTGGAAAAATGAATGTCGAAAATTGTGTGCCACATGTTAATAAGAAAGTTATTACCCTAAAATTTTCTCCTCTTCTTCATCAATCAAAACCCTAGATTTCCCATCAATTCCTTCGTTTTCTCTAACGTCCCCAATCTGGATCCTTCTCTAGATGATTCTTTTTCCCTCTGTCATTATCTATGCTAATATCTAAATCACTACTTTCCTTCTTATCTCTAATTTGCAGTTTGTTGGAGTTACCAATTTGGGGTTTTGTAGGAGGAGGAGCTTTGAGCTTGGAATATCGACGAGCCAATTCATTGTCAAGTCCAGCGGAGTCGAAGCCTCCAACATTTGAATTCAGCGGTGAATGTAAGGGTTTGGTTGATCTGTGGGAGTCGAGATTAAGATGCAATGCACTTTCATCTTGGAACTGTGCGAGAAGTTGATTGACCTGTTCATCATTCTCTTCTCCTCTCAGCAACCTGCTCCAAATTGTGCTGCTGGAAGACCTTTTGCCCATTTTATTTTTCAAGTGTCAAGGTTGTGTGTCTTCTGGTTTCGAAACTGCAACGTCTCTATGCAGAAAATTAATAGGTGAGGGAAGAGACATTGAGGATATACAAGAAATGGGAGGGACGACCAGAGATGCAATGAATAGACAGTAAATTTATCGGCCTTATACAACCATACCATACAGTGAGAATCATTCTGAGGTAGTGTTATCATGTCATCTGCAAAACGAATGGCTCGCTAGTGGTGCATCTGTCCCACTTCCTCATTAACCATTCAGTTTTGGATCAGTGTTGGATCAACGATCACACTTCATTCAATCGTCTAACACCACAAATCCACGGTTAACAATAGGACACGAGGGCGGCTAGGGAAATTCATTTCAAAGGGAAACGCCTTACGGCCTAATTAATTTAATCTTATATATAATGTAAATATGTAAAGAATTTTAAATGTTAGTTTAATTTTAAAAATAGAAAAAAAATAAAAGTGATATCGGTTATGAGTGTAAACATTTAGATGTTGGTTTGATTAATTTATTATATTTTGATTTTGTCATTAACTTGTAATAGGTTTTGTTATGATACCATGGGCCAATATCATAGGTTATCAATATCCCATGTCCAAAAATCACTACTTATTTCACAACCAAAATATTTCATAACAATATCACAAGATTCTTCACCATGGATATTCACACCCACTTTGTTGGATATCATTAACTTGTAAAAATTAAGCTTTGTTTCAATACCATGGGTCAATACCATGGCTTATCAATACCATATACACAAAAAAACATAATTTATTTCACAATCAAAATATTTTAAAACAATATGAAAATATTATCAACCATGGATATTCATCCCCACTTTACCATGGATATTATTAACTTGTAAATATGTTTTATTACAATACCATGGGCCAATACCATGGCTTATCAAAACCACATGTCCAAAAAAACATAACTTATTTCACAATCAAAATATTTTATAACAATATCAAAAGATTCTTTAGTCATTGGTATTCACCCCCAATTTTCCATTAATATTATGAAGTTGTGAATAACCTTTGTTACAACAGCTTGGGGATAACACCAAGATGTATCAATATCACATGCCAAAAAATCATAACTTATCTCAAAATCAAAATATTTTTTAACAATATGACAAGATTCTTAACCATGGATATTCGCACTCACTTTACCATGGCTATTCTTAACTTGTAAATAAGATTTGTTACAATACCATGGCTTATCAATACAACATGCCCAAAAACCATAACTTATTTCACAATAAAAATAATTTAATTTAATTTAATTCTATAATATTTTTTTAAATGAAGCTAAAAGGAAAAATGCTATAATTACTTTTGAGGTATATCTAAACACTTTATCCTCATGAAATATTTCCATAGAAATTTCAATTAAGGTTTTAATAAAATAAAAAAATGAAAATACTTTTATATTTAAAGATGTGAAAGTTATATAATATAAATATTATTAGTAATAACAAAGTGAGATCCATCTTAACTAAGGATCCACGGGATGAAAACAAGCAAGGTGAAGGGGAGAGGAGGAGGGGTGGAGGGGGGGAGAGAAATATGGGGTTAGAGACAGAGGGAGGTGGGAGAGAAATGGAGAGAGAGGACTCAAGAGAGAGGAGAGAGAAGGAAGAATAAATACATAGAGGGAGAAAGTGGAGAGAGAGGGAGTGACAAGGGACAAATGGAGAGAGAGTGGGAGAGAGGAGTGTGAGAGGCAAGAGAGAGAAGAGAGACGGGGAAGAGAGGGAGAGAAGGAGAGATGAGGAAGAGAGAGAGAGAGAGAAGGGGAAGAGAGAGGGGCAAAGAGGAAGAGGGAGGGTAGAAGAGAGATAGTTAAGGAGAGAGTGTCTCCATGTTTTGGTGTGAGATAGAGAAAGAAAATAAGAAAGAGACACATAGATACAAATATAAATATTATATAGTATTATATAACTAGCTTAGATACAAGTTAAGATGGATCTAGGCTACTTTATTTATAATTAAATTTTCTTTTATATTTAAGTAAACAAATTAAATTATTTTTTATTAACATGTATTGGATAATGATAGAACTGTCATATTATATTATATTTCATTTCTTTAATCAACTCAAGAACTTCATATTAGCAAAAATGATGTAAAAAATTTATGGGGTTATCATGATGCCAATGAGATCTTGGTTGGGACGAAGTTCCCAACCTTGGTAAAATAAAAGGTCCCTAAGTGGAACTAGGATTCCAATAGAACTTAGTAGAAAACAACATTGTTGACTTACATAGCGAACTTAAATAGAGTTAGAGAAGGTGGCTAACAAATCTATTGAGTAAGACACAAAAATATCTGTGATGATTTACTTGAGAGTTGAGCATAGGAACCTATTGATGGTGCTGGACCCACCAACATTTAAGGGATCACCCCGGTATGAAGTCCCAACTAGACCTCACACCGTTTAGTCTGGGATTCCCATCTAGTATGATGGCTTGATTGCCATTGTCTTAAGGATATGCCTCGACTCTTGCTTGTCAGCACAGGGGATTGGTTCACTTTGTCCTCATGAAGTAAGGTTCGCGTGCCTAGTGAGTGTAAGTATACTTGTGTCAATGGTTCTTTCATTGTGAGGGAAAAAACGTGAAGGTGAGTTCCAGGTTGAAGGGGATTAGTCCCAACTCGGCTAGGAACACACAATGCAAAGGACATACATAGCTTCCGGTGGAGAAGTCCACTCGGATGCGACATTCACAAGGTTGGAACAAAGGTTTCTGTGCAATTTTTGGAATGAACTGGCAACTGATTGATGTGTTGCTTTCCTATCTCTTTCTAGGTGGGTGACTACTTTCAAATGTGTCTGATCCACATTGTTTGAGTTCAGACATTTCAGTGGACAAGCTATTGACAAGATGAGTGAGGGTCTCAATGTCAGTTACTTCCTTATCTCTACCATTGCTCGTTGCTTCTTGGGAATTCATGCTTGCATCCTTGGAGCCCTTTGTCAATTGATCATCCTTGATGACTCCAACTGCACGGAGGTCTTTCTCAAAACTGATAGCCTCTTCACAATTTTCCAATAGTGGTTGTCATGTAGCTCGCTTGACAAACTCCGTAATGTTGGTTGGTAGTGCGGATGTGTAGTAATCTATGGGGATGGAGTCATGAGGATTAGTGTCGGTTGGGAACCTCTAATCGAAATATTTCACCTTTTTTTTCCCTCCATCTTGAGGCTTCCCAACTCTTTGAGTGGCATAGTTGGGGACTTGTCATTAGTGAACTTCTGAAGGAACAGGTGTTTGAAAAAACCCTAGTTCTGTATGGATTTAGGTGGAATGTTCTGATACCAAACAGTTGCATGACCTTCCAAGGTACATGGAAACAATTTACATGCTACATTGTCGTAATTTACCTCAAGGGTATGCAGTTGTAGATATAACTTGTCTAAGTAGTCTTCCAACTTCACCTCATTGACAGGGTTAAACTTCATGTTCATTCTCTCTAATCTCTTCGTCATCTTATGCAGAACAGCTGGGATAGCCATTGGTCTCTGAATCATCCATTCAAGATTTGGGTCAGCCATCTCCTCGTATTCTCCTTACCCCTCCTTTCCTTCAGAGTCTGATGTGTCCGCCTGTGAGTCCGTCGATCCATCTCCACTTCTGTCGCCTCCGCTACCTTCCCCTTCGCATCCTATACCCAAGTCTGTCTCAAGATCACAAGAGTTCCTCATTCACTTTTCAAATGATCGGAGATTTATTTTCGTCTTTGATAGCTTCTCCTAGACCTTCAAGTGTGGCAAGGGTTGCTGCTTCCACTGACGATACAAGAACCCTTGTGGTAGTGGCCTTTGGCTTCCTCGCTGCATGTGGAAGATGCTTTTTATCTAGGATTAGTCTGACTTCTTTTGTGAAATGGAGAGTGATGGGGTGAACAAAGCGAAGGTGTTCATTTGAAGTCTCGTGCTCAACACTAGGAGGTGAGGAGTAACCAACCTCTGAGTCGCATGTAGGTGAGGGAGAGTGCGAGTTACTGCCTTGACCAGATGTTTGTTGAATGAGTGTAAGAGGAATTTTAGCCATGTAAAACTGGCTTCCCTCCTTCTAGTGCCAGAAATGTTGAGGGTGTTGGACCCACCAACATTCAGATCACCCAGTTGTGATGTCCCAACTAGACATCACATCATTTGGTGTGGGAGTCCCATCTGGTATGGTGGCCCAGTTGCCATTATCGTAAGGATCTTCCTCAACTCTTGCTTGTCAGCATAGGAGAGTGGCTCACTTTGTCTTCGTGAAGTGAGGTTCACATGCCTAGTGAGTGTAAGTGTACTTATGTTAATGGATCTTTCGCTGTGAGGGGAGATACGTGAAGGTGAGTTCTAGGTTGAAAGGGATCAGTCCCAACTTGGCTAGGAACACACAACACAAATGACATACATAGCTTCAAGCAGAGAAGTCCACTTGGATGCGGTATTCACAACATACAAGGTAAGATAACACATACAACACTCATGGATCAGTATGAGATGAGTGCAATAGTTGTTACAGGAAGGTTCATGTGAAGGGTTTGTCTGATGTTCGGCAGAGAAGTCGACACGGAGGGGACATAATTAACAACATATACAACACATTTCCATTAATAGATTATGCATTACAACAAATAAATTATTTCAGATGTAAAACACACGGTTAAAGAAACATGCATTACAAGTGTTAAAGATCAGTCTTACAACAAATACAAAACGTGTGAAAATGTGTTGGCCTATTAACATGCTTCTGAATTAAACGAAAGTTCCAAGACACATTGTTGCACCATACATCACTAACCCCATCACCGGGGTGTTGGAGCCATTACTTACTCCTCAAAGAAAAGATGATAGACTCTCTTGCCTATGTGGGAGGAGTTGAGGTGAAAATTCCTTTCATGTAAAAATGAGGGGGGTATTGATAGCCAAGGGTGAAACTGACCCTTGTGGTTGTTTGACTACCCTCATGACCATTCAACTTCCATGAATTTTTTACTTACATGACTCTATATTCAACAAGTGGGTCTCTTAGACTTCTACGTTACATCACATTGGTTAACAACAAGCCCATAGTGGACATGTGGGCAACATGGTTCATGACTTGACTTGACATGACTTGATATCAATGTTGGTATATTCGTGCTGCTCCTGAGTGCTTGTCAAGCTAGAGTGTTGTTGAGTGATGGATGTCTTCATGGTGTACCATAGCTTCACTTGTGCATGGTGAAGTGCGCAGAGTCTTCGATGGTCCTTGGTTCGCTTGATGAATCTTTAGCATGTTGTTCCTTGCTTTCATGGTGGAAGGCTTGACAGGATCACTTGTTCGCGAAGGTGCATGTTCGTCGTGCTTGTCCGCTTCACATGCGTCGTTTGTTTGTTCGTTGGTGAACGTGTCTATCTGGATGTGGTCCAATCGTTCATCCCTTTGATCATCTTGACATGTTTGTTGGTGTACCTGTACCTACAGTCACTCATGATGAGACGACATCAAATCAAAAATCTCCTAGTCTACCATAACACATGATCATTCGAATGCAAGTGATCGGGAGAGGCAGGAGGGCTGTGATGCGGGATGATGGCTCTAGGTAATTGTTGATGAAAACTACACAAGAGTCACCGAGGGATGGAGAAAGTCAATGTGAGTTGACAATGACTGTCTGCAAGGTCTAGCTCAGTTGGGAGGCAAAATTGCACAAATTTTGGGAGGAACAGTCTAGGTTGCCAGAATTCAAAGCAGACATGCTCTACGCATATTTTGGATAGACATCCAGGCTCAATTTTCTAGAGGATCGGGCTGGGCTGTAGGAAGGGTCAACAGGCAAGGATTGCAAGTTTTTCTGGGGAACTACCCGGGAGATTGGCAGCCAGATCTGTGCAATTCCTTGAGGGCACTGCCAGTTGGCTACAGGGGTCACTGGCAACTAGATTCGTGCAATTCTCAGAGGGAACTGCTAGTTGGCTATTGGGGTCACTAGTAGCTAGATCTGGGCATTCTCTAGAGGGAACTACTAGTTGGTTGCTCAGGTCGCTAGCAGTAGAAACTGCGTAATTCCTGGAGGGAATAGGCAGTCTGCTACTTGGAGCTGCTGGGTGGGAAAATCACATTAAGGCTAGGAGGTCAACCTGCTGATCATCTCTATGCAATTTCTAAGTTAAGCTGACTGATGGGCAGTGGGAGGTCTTCTCATGAGAACTGTGCAATTTCTTAGATGAATAGTCAGTTGATTTTTTAGGTTGCTAGCATGAGAGATGATTGAATTTCTTGCAGGCATCACAACTTGAAATAAATAACTTGATGCTTTTGCACTGTTCTGGTTGACAATCGATTGAGTCAAAAAAAGGGTGATGGTTTGGCTGTTAGTGAGGATTCTCATTGTCAAAACTTCATAAAAAATGACTAAGTGTGTGAATAGTGGAAAGATGCATAAGCGATCATATGAACACACACTCACACAACCTGAGGATGAAATGACCAAACCACCTAGACACACATGTTTAACATGACCGACCAACAGTGCAATCGACAAGCGCAACACTCGTGATTGATTATTGATGATCAAGATGACACTTGCGCGATATTAAATGTGACTCCGTGTGTGTGTGTGACAGATGCTTTCATGGTGAACATAACAAACACATACGAAGAAAAGACTTTGAGCATAACCAGAAAAAGGTCGCAAGCATGAGTTAGACATAAATATGCAGACTTGAGTGCAATAAACAAGTAAGGTGAATGTAAAGACTCACATGAGCTCACGGAGTGAACCTGAGTGTGTGTAGTCATCAAGTGAAACTCTCCAAGGGAGGCTTCAAAATTGGTGTAGGCCAAAATTTTTGAGGGTGGTTGTAGCTGCTATAACACTTGGCGACACACTGGTAGAACTTCAAATTCTCTTTTTTAGTTCATTTCTAGAATAGGGTCTTGGTCCTTCAGGGAGTATTGAATCACTATGCATGTTACATCAGTTTCCCCACTTACCCCATGGTCATACATGGTTCACCCCTTGCAACTCAATCAAACACAATCAAAAGTTCAGCTTAGATCTCAGTGTTTTGAACCTGGGAAGGGTAGTTTAGCCTGCGAGTTGAAGTTTTTCAGAGTATAAGTTTTCATCTCTGGTGTTGCTCCACTACTAGTAGGCTTGGACAATACCCTGACGGAGTTACGTGGGAACACACACATTGCTCCACTACCACCGAGCCTGATCAGTACCTTGGTGGAGTTGCATGCTTCACCTCTTTGTGCAGGAATCCTTTCTCTTCTTTCATCTTTGTATTTTTTAAGAGAACTATGCATAGGAACTTATTTATTTTTGGGGTGGAAGAGGAATCCTGACTTATTGACAGAAGAAGAGGTTGTTCCTTCATAGAAGAATGTAGGACCTCTAACATAGATTTTCTTTTTTAGATTTTTCCACTTCTTCGTTTCTACTAATTGGATAAGCTTCAACACACAAAGCAGAAAATTGAGTACAAGCATGGGGCTTCCTAGTGTGGACATAGGTTCACGGCTAGAGCAAAGCTTCCCTTACATATGGTTCATATTTTCCATCAAGACTTCATCGGTCGAAGGTTGTAACCAAGTAGAGAGAAAATGTACACAAGACTAGCCAAGTGTTGCAGTGTCACAAGTCTCTTCAAATTTAAGCCACATACTCTATTAAAAATCTAGAACGTAGTGATTGGAAGCACTTATTTCTGGAAAAAAATAATAATATATCAGTCAAATCAAATGAACGTGAACAAAAATAGTAAGAAAAATCAAACAAAGCAAAAGCAAATGCAACAAGAAAAATGAACTGAATGAAAACAACAAGCAGCAAGTAGACTATGTACATGGCACGAGTGCGAATCAGCCTATTGGAAATAATGATTGAGATCTTGGCTTTGGACGGGAAGGTTTTCAATCCTCCCATTGAGTGATCGCAAATGATACATGTATGGTCCAATCTTCTCATGAACTATGTATAGGCCTGTTACACAAAAATATCGTCACCTTGATTATTTACTGTCGGTGTAGGCTTATCATCATCTATACCAGCTTCCTAAGCAAGTCTTAAACCTCAACTCTTCAAAACAAGCTTGAGAAAAGAGAGAAAGACATAAAAAAAGAAATGTAACTTTGGTTCCACACTTTCTCTTACTTTTGCCTACGGGCCCGCACCTTTTGTTCAAGGTATCTGCGTACTTATACGCTCTGTATGTAAAGGGGAAGGTGCGTACCCCTGTAAAAGTCAAAAGGCGCAATCGTTATCTTAAAAAACTCATCTTGGGTTAATTCTAGAGTTTTCTAGAAGGATTTGTTACGTGGATTGTTCGCTCCAAGTGGTTCATGCATCCCATACAAGGAGGAACTAATCCCTTGTTGAGAGGAGCTATCCCTTTGAAGGAGGACTCTATCCTTTTGAAGGAGGAGCTGGTAACTGATCTCCATTGCACTATAAATTGAGGCATTGGGTCAGTGGCCAGGGAGGTTAGAAGCTGAACTTTTGAGGGTAAATGCTAGTGAAATCAAGACTTCCTATTTGAGCTTAAGAGGAGAGATCACATACATTTTTGGCCCCATTAGGGAGTGAGTGAAGCTTGTCAAAGTAGAGGAGACTTCTTTTTGGACCCTGGAAGGAGCTTGTACAACGTTAAGGCAAAGGTTGTAAGGTTCTTTTCTTTTGAATTAATACAATCAAGCTCATTTTTCTCAACAAGTATCTTATGCTATTTGTTTCATGGACTCCTTGACTTTCATGTAAAATATGTTTTATAATATTGGATATTCAGGTGCTATTTAATTGTTTTCCTTGTTTGTGCTTGCAGGTTTGCGACGAAGGAACTTACTTGGATCAAAGGAGTGAAGGCATCTTCGAACTTGCGTTGGACATGAGGTAGGCCTTAAACACATTTGTTTTCCATTATTTATAAAGCGCATTTAGAGAAAGATAGTGTCTAGTTGGTTTGTTTTTCATTAGGTCTTCATTAGATTCTAGGAAGGTCTGTCTTGTCCGCAAGATCGACTAATTCCGCATGACAAAATGGTGACTCCAATAGGGACTTGATTGTTTTCCTCATTTTTCTTTGACTTGAGAAACTTGCCTTTTTGTTTCTGTTTTTGGCTTGTTATGTGTGGCTTTGGGTAGAGTTAGTGAATTTAGCTTTGTTTTTTATTTTTCATTACTTTGGTTGAAGTCTGCAGTCTGCACTTGTATCACAGTGCGTACCTGTACGCACTGTGGCTTTGTGCACAGAGCGTACCCGCACCTGGGTGAACTCTGCACCTACGTACCCTGCTAAATTTTTGAAAATTTTGACTTTTGCTCTTTCAGTTAGTTTTATTTTGTTTTTCTAGTGGTTATCCTCTGCCCATACGTGCATGTGACTAGTTGAAATATTTCCTTGGTTTAATTTCATTAGCATTAGGGTTTTAGGTGAAATTCCTAGGAGTTTTGCTTGTTGGGTTTGTTTTTCGATTTGGTTGTGTAATGGCTCTGAGCTTAGAGGCTGTAGGGACTTCAGATCACCTTAGTCTCTACCAGTATTCTTATGAGTCTGACCATTTATGAAATCTCCCCTTGTTGAGGAATCCACTTTGAGTTTTCTCTTTACAAAACTTCAAAAAGCTTGTGATTGAAAGTTTGGATTTTCATTTTCAAAAGGAAAACAAAATTGGTTGTTCTTGACTTATTTGTGATTCTAGACAAATTGGTCCTTGGTTTGCTTGTAACCAAGTAAAACATCCTCAAAAAGACTTTTTGTGAGCTTTGACTTCAAATAGGTTTTCATAGTTTGTAGATCTTAAGTTTGCTTTATTCAATAGTTTTCTCAAAGATTTGATTTAGTTATAGTTTTAAATGTTTTTTAAAAAAAATATGAAAGGTCTCTTTTGAAAAAGTTTGTTTTTAGTAGCATTTGAATGTTTGAATGAAAAAGAGAAATGCTTGTGAAAATAATTAGTTGTCTCGTTTTTTAGTGCATTAGAACGAATACTCTTCTTTTGATTTGATTGTTAAGAAAGATTTGTGTTTTCACGTATTTGCATTTTCCAACTCTTTCCTAGCTAGAACTTCATTGAAGAGAAAATATCATTTAATCATCTTAAGTGCATATTTGTAGTGATTTTGAGTCGAGTCTTTACACCACAAGTTTCATCTCTATCACCTCTTGAATTAATCAAAAACCACTAAAAATCATGCTTAAAATATAATCAATCTAGCAAATTTTTTGTTTCTAGGGCTCTGATACACAAACATAGCTTAGGCTAGTATCTTGGAGTAGGGAATAATTAACTCTCCGAGATAGTAAAACAAACAAGTAGCTTTATCTTGCGGTAGGAGAAATCCAATTGTTGCATCTATGCTCTGGGAAAGCTCCTCTTAAAGGAGAAGCACGAGAATCGTGTCTGAACCAGTGTGGGAATCAATCCTTCCTCATTGGGAACGACGCTAGATATTCACGTATTACAAACGGTAAACCTCGGATTAACCATTGTCGAGGAGCCTGGGTCACTTGTGGTTAAATCTCTGTTTATGTCAAGGAGCCTTCAGGGGATGAGCTTGCTACTCTTCCCTTGCGTGGCATAATCGTGATCGTAGACTGTTCCCCCAGGTATATTTGTTTCTGTTGGTAACCTTAGTGACCATATTCTCTAGGATTCTCCTAAGTGACGTGGCGGGAAGATCCCACTGTACCTGGAGTAGACGTCTTCGGCTAGACTACTTGGATTTTTCTGGGGGGTTCTTTCACTCGAGGATGGTTAAGTGGAGAAACTTGTGCCAGTCTATTCATTAAGCAGGTTTCTGGGGTAACTGTTTCCAACCGCTTATTTTCTGTATCGAACTCTGCGAACGTTGGAATTTCATCACCAACTAGTGTTTTTCAGTTCCAGAAAGTTTACTGTTTGTGGTGTTTGATCTCTTTAGATTCTTTAGGCGTGTGATTCAATTTGTTTGGTTCTTTAGAGACTTTAGGTGGTTTTCATTGAGATTTTACTTTGTTTGCATGTGAAGTAGTTAAAAATCTTTAACTGTGGCTCAATTACCGAGGCATTCCCGTAGACTTCGGGGCCAATCCCCTGAGTTTGTTAATGTGGCTGAGTTACTGAGGACATCCCGTAGACTTCGAGGTCAACCTCTTGAAGACATACCGAGCCAGCTTGAAATCTTGAAAGTCCTCATATCTCCAAGTAGCGGTAGAAGTGGGTCACCTGAAGAAGGAGAACCTTCTTTGGTAGAATATTCTGATTCTCAACCGTTAGTAATTTTAGAAGTTACTGGTAGTATTGCATCTACTAGTGATATAGGTGAAGAACCTGACGTATTTGAACCCGAATCTGAAGTTGCTCCTACTCCCGTATTAGAGTTTGTTTCTCCGACTCCTAGTGGTCCTAGTTCTCCTAGGGTAGAAACCGTAATTACCCAAGATCTCCCCGCTGGACTCATAGCGATCGAAGATCTTGCTATTGCGGATATCGAAGAAAGATTTCCTTTTCTGGATAATCGATCTATCTTGGAGCTTAGGGAGCGCGAATCGATTTTTTATAGTTCGCCTAGGGGCACTGCTTGGTACCGTTCACTGACCAATCTTTTGGAAAATCCGGGACTTATTTTTACACCACCTCGCATCTTTTATCATCCTTCACCTAGAGATCATTATCCTGCATTGAATATGTCTAGTCAATCATCCATGTATTCCCAATCTCCGGAAGCCTATTTGTACGACGATCCTTCTGTTCCCGCTGGGTATCAGTCCATTTCTGGTACTTTTTCGGGAGCATCGCCTCGTCCTATCGAACAAAAGTTGTTAACTGGAAGTAGTGGTACTAAACTGTTGAGTGCAGAAGAAATTCTGATGATGTCAGGTCAACCTCAAGGTAGCCAGTTACCGCCTGGGGGCCAACCTCAAGGTACTCAGTATGTGCTTGGGGGGCAACCTCAGGGTACTCAGTATATGCCTAGGGGGCAACCTCAAGGTACTCAGTTTGCGCCCGGGGGACAACCTCAAGGACAGTACATACCTACGGGACAGTACGTTCCTCAAGGTCAACCCCAGACTCAATATGTACCCCAAGGTCAACCTCAGTATCAATATGTACCCAAGGTCAACCTCAGTATCAATATGCACCCCAAAATCAACCTCAATATAGTATGTGCCTCAAGGTCAACCCCAGTATCAGTACGTGCCTCAGGGTTATCAACCCCAAGGTCAGTACCCATCTCAAGGGTACCAACCGCCTTCTGGTCAATCATATTATCAACCCTACCCTCAACTCGGTTATGGTCCTCAATATCCTCAAGGTCCATACCCCGGAACAAATTTGGTGTGGGATCCATCTCAATCTCAACAGGTCTTGCAACCGAATGTGTAGTCGTCAACTCAACCTGGACAACCTTTGGTTGCTAGTCCATCTCAGCAACCCGTCTAGTCCACTGTTCAAACTTCTGCACCTTCTGTAGTTTCTCAGTCTGGGCCTAGTACACCTCGTACTCCACCTCAAACGTTTGTTGCAACTACTGCAACATCTACTCCATCTACCCCACCTTCTTCTGGAGTATCGATAGCTACGGTGTCTACTATTCCTGTATCTACCCCTCAGACCTCTTTACCTCAGTCTGGATCTACGGTCCAGGCTTCGATTCAAATGCCTGTAGGAAGTACGGTTGTCACTTCTCAACCTCAGTTTAATTAACCTCCGTACCAAGGACAGTATCCATATGGTCCTGCTCCGCAACAACCAACCTATCAGTATCAACCATACCCTGGGTATACATATCAACAACCTCAGCAACCCCAGTATGGTCCGGTTAATCCTGGTTTTCCAAGAGGTCAAAATATCCCAAATGCAATTCCCATTCATAGTTATCTTGGATATCCTCCTCCTCGGGCTGGTTTGCAGACCCCAAGTTTCAGGGACCCTAATCGTCAGTTACCATTCATTGCAACTTTGGACTTACCTGACTTGACGCGCCTTACGAATAATCCAATCAACTATCTTCCGTATTGGCCGCCAATGCCGCATAATTTGCCCAGTGATATTCCTAAATTTGAAGGTAAACCAGGAGAGGACCCGTCGAACCATGTGATGACTTATCATCTTTGGTGTGCGTCCAACTCCATTTCAGATGATTCTATTTGCTTACATCTTTTTCAATGCACTCTAATTGGTCTTGCGGCCAAATTGTATATCGAATTACCGCGAGCCACTTTTTATGATTTTAGTCAGTTATCTACCTCGTTCTTAACTCATTTTCAGTTGCCAGTCAGATATGACAATGGCACGGAACTATTGACTTCATTAAAGAAATCAACGTCCACTTTAATTTTAGATCATATCCATGAATGGAGACATCGACGACGTTTAATGAAGGTTTATATCCCGGATCAGATCTTAGCTGAATGGTTTGTAAAATCCTTATTGCCCAAGATCACTGAAGATGTAGCTAAAGCTAGAGTAGTTACTAAAGAGCAAGTCATTGCTCAAGCGCAATACCTTGACTTAGTTTATACTCAGTCAGGTACGTTACACAAGAAGATCCCCAACCTACCCAAACAAAATCAAATTGCTGCTGCTCCTTCAGGATCTCATGCCGCTGATGGTATGATTGGCACGGTAAATACTAAAAGTAAGAAGAAATCTTCTAAGAAATCTTCTCCTATAATAACCTTGGTAGATTCCCCAACAGGAGAGTCTTCCGCGGAACTTTCTGCCGATATTCACGTTGTAGAGTCATCTACAGCTAAACCAAAAACCAGTGGTAAGAAGAAAGGGAAGAAGAAGAATAGAGAGAAAAATTCAAAAGAGAAACCCGAAAAAGTGGAACCCACTGATGAAAAACGTAAACCTCGTTATTCTTGTCTCATTTGCGATGAAGACCATTATACGAGGGACTGCCCTCATCGGGCGGAAGTTGCAAAAATCGTCAAAGGTTCCCAAACTCCTGCTGTCTTGAAGGATCCTTTTCCAGCTCAAGATAGTAAGATGATAGGTTCATCCTCCAGTGCCAATGAAGAACTCATCTTGATGATGTCTCATGTAAGGATTGCGACTCGATCGCAAGATTATGGCAGTAAAAGTCCTGTTGATGGTAAAGAAGCAGAATCTTCTCATTCCAATCCATCAACC